>JAFMSR010002752.1:0-20714 GCA_022818135.1 Saxidomus purpurata | reverse complement strand
ATAGAACAAAGAAAAAAAAATGAGAATACTTTTGGCATCAAATGAAAGGTCCGAGAATAGACGCATATTCCGAATTGATACCAAAAAAGTTGATGTATGGAAATATTTTTGGCGTGGATTAAAAAGTAGTGTATACATTGAAGGGGGATTTGCTGTTAATCCTGGAGTCCAGGTTACCTAATCAAGTCAAACAACTCCATCCATATTTCCACATTTAAGACTGCGTTTTGAAAGTTTGTTGTGTCATTATTGTTTGCGTGCATGGTGAACCAGGCGTGCAATATGCAGGGCGTGCAATATACAGAACATTTTAATTTTTGGTTCTTTATGTATCTGTTTTCATTTCAATGTATGGGTTGGAATGTTGTGCATATCCGTATAGTTGGTTGCATTTCATAAGTCCGCCGGATTCCTTACGATTAAGGGGTGTACTTCAATAGGATTCCTGTTCTAAATTAACAAATTCACCATCCCAACTTATGGTTCGAATTGCTGATTGCTAACGTGGTTAAATCAGTTCACTACAGAGAATGGCGACATTTCATTGATTCGAGATCGCGAACTGCAGACTGCAAACCGGGTCAGCCGATATAGTTATGTCCCCTTACCCGTCATATTTTTATATAAGTTGATTTTCTAAGTGTATAAGGAAGGCTGTTTATTTTTAGCACTCTTTCATTCATTAGTTGAATTCCAAAACTGTATCAAATACAATGGGCTGTATTTTCAATTTCTAGAAGATTATTGCATGATATTAATGTTGTCATATAAGGGTGACGGTGATGCATTGTACAAATATATCCACGAGTTTTCGATAATCAGCTCAAAGTTATGGTTCGACTATGGCTAAAGGCATTAGCCACAAATGTTAAAAGGCACACGTTCAGCAGTATCTTGTTGTAAACGTCATGACAAGGAAATTGATATATATCTAGATGTGAAGTGAAAAGCTGTGGTGTAGAGGTTAAGGTGTCGCCGCCATCCCGGAGGCTGTAGGTTTGTACCGCTGGGTCATTACCGTACCTCTTCATGACCCCAGTACTGTTCTTTTTCCAGGAAGTGGATCGAGAGAGACTCGATAAGCTTAGAGCTTTTGTAGGACCACATTCGTAACAGATCGGTTTTGTAATATATTTTGTGAGTGTGCGATCGCATTCGTAGCAGGTAAAATGTGTTACGAATCTGTTTGTCCAACATGGGGGTTGATATGAGGCAACATATGTTTAATGTTGATGTTTAAAATGCAAATGTTAAATCAGTTGGTTTTCGTCTCAACATCATTGTGAACGACTGCAATAAGTAACATCACAGTTAGTGACGTCATACAATATTTGAGACGCATCACAAGAAACTTGGCTTTCGGTAATCTCCGAGGCATTGGGACAAGTCTTGGCTACGATCGGCCTGCGCATCCGCTGAGTCTGATCAGGTCCCACACCGTTCGCTGTTGTTCCAAAGTATGAAATTATCTGACCTCCATTCAGATGCATAAATCACTTGTCAGCCCAGAAATACACCTTTCCGGAAATTCACGAAAATGTCCAATCCTAATTTCCGTGACGTGCAATTTTTTTATCATTTCGGCATCCGCTGCCACTACCCCTGACCATGATTACAACTTATCCACTTGTACCGCTACCTCCTGACTAGCGAAATGAAGATCAACATGCTTAGGTCACTGATTCAAACCCGGTGGGAGACATACATTTGTAGATATCTTTCGTCATCCAGAGATGTTTTAAGTGACAAACAGGAAGTTCCCATGTCTGGGGACATATTATATGCAACTTGTCACTGACGGATTCGTTAGCCTTCAGTCAGGGAGGGGTCGGCCTTGTGCTTCGATCTTGACGCCTATCAAATTAAACAAATTGTGTGGTCCTGCAGTTATCTACACAAATGTAACATGCCAGACGACGTGACAAAGGTTGATCACAATAGCTTACTTGTCACTTCGTATAAGAGAGCTAAACATTTTACAAATGGGATTCAGATGTAAAATGCCCTTTTTGTTCATTTTACCGATTGAAAGTGAGCTGTGACAAATGTGATCAGATGTCACATCAAAAGTGGTATCACATTCGTCCGAGAATTGTATATGTGTGCTTGATTTCTGTTGCAAATGCGATCTCATGTGATACACTTGTTACAGAGGCAGATCACATTGTAACAGCTGTTACAAACGCGATCTGTTACGAATGCGGTCCTACAATGTCCGTGAAGTTGGCGGCCTAGCGGCCTCAGCGGGCGTAAAGTTAGCCGGCCAGAGGCGTGAAGCTGGCTGTCGGCGGCCCTGGCGGCCCGGCGGCCTAGCGGCGTGAATTGGCGGCCTAGCGGCCTGGCGGCCTAACGGCGTGAACTTAGCGGCCTGGCGACCTGGCGGGCTAGCGGCCTGACTTACGGTCCCGAAACAAGTTCATATTGCAAAGAAGGAACTTTCAAAAAATTGTTTCATATCAAAAACACTACCAGACTTTCTTAATTGATTTCTTCATCAACATAAAACACCAGTAGCCCAACGGCCTGGTGGCCTAGGAGCCAAACGACTAAAATCTTTTTTTAAACGAAAATATGGTATATACACTTTATTCAATGTCGCTCATTCTGCGAGAAAAATAATACAAAAATGCAATTTTAAAGAAATTTTAAGAAAGTTGTTGTTTTTCGAAGTAAAAACACCTACGGCCTGTTGGCCTAGCTCGCCAAACGACGTAACACCTTTTAAGGAAAATATGGTATAAAGTTTATTAAATGTTATAAAAATATCATAAAATACAATTTCCGTTATAAGAACATCGATTTCTTCTTCAAAATGCCTCAGCGGCCTGGCAGCCCGGCGGCCTGTCGGCCTAGCGGCTTAGCGGCCAAATAACTTAACATCTTTTTTTTACGAAAATATGGTATATTCACTTTATTAAATATCGCTCATTCTGCGATGAACATCACAAAAATGCATTTCTGTTTTAAGAAAATTGAATTCTTCATCAATTTAAAACCTGACTGGCCTGGCGGCCTAGCGGCTTAAGGGCCTACCGGCCTGGCGACCTAGCGGCCTAACGGCCAAACGACTTAACTTCTATTTTCTTGCAAAAAATATGGTAAATTCACTTTATTCAATGTTTGTTTGTGTGTCTGAATGTGATGTTTGTTCTTCGAATAAAACATCACAAAAATACATTTTCGTTATAACAAAATTTATTTCTTCTTCAAAATAATACCCCAGTGGCCTGGCGGCCTAGCGGCCAAACGACTTAACATCTTTTTTTTACGAAAATATGGTATATAAAGATTTATTCAATGTCGCTCATTCTGCGATAAAATTATCATAAAAATACAATTTCGTTATAAGAAAAGTGATTTCTTCTTCAAAATAACACCCCAGCGGCCTGGTGGCCTAGCGGCCAAACCACTTAACATTTTTTTTACGAAAATATGGTATATTAGCTTGTGACTAAGTGACTAAACATCTTTTTTTACGTAAATATGGTATACTTAGCTTTAAACAATTTCGTTGTACGAAAATTGATTTCTTCTTCAAAATAACACCCCAGCGGCCTGGCGGCCAAACGATTAAAAATATCACAGAAATACAATTTCGTTATAAGAAGATTGATTTCTTCTTTCCAAATAACATCCCAGCTGCCTGGCGGCCTAGCGGTCAAACGACTTAACATCTTTAGTTTAACGAAAATATTGTATATTAGCTTTTATTCAATATGCTCATTCTGCGATAAAAATATCACCAAAATACAATTTCTTTATAAGAAAATTGATTTCTTCTTCAAAATAATACCCCAGAGGCCTGGCGGCCAAACGACTAAGGATCTTTTTTAACGAAACTATGGTAATTTTACTTTTTCAACGTCGCTCATTCTGCAGTAAACATATCATAAAAATACAATTTCGTTATAAGAAAATTGATTACCATTAGTTTCTTATATGAACACGAGGCTCAGATGGAAATATCCGTCACTGGAGGGTAACCGTTTTGGCGGGAACGAGGCCGAGAGTTTGTAAACAGTTACCCGAAGTGACGGATATTTCCATCTGAACCAAGCATTCTATGGAAGAAACTTTTTCTTGCATACTGTCTTGTACTTTGAAATAGATATTTAAAACAAACTTACCGAAATGATGCATTTTGATATAAAAACAAACATTCTTTAGATGTTATGTATGGGAAAGTGACGTCACATTGTTTATAACGTTACGTCACATTGTTTATAACGTTACGTCACAAGTAAGCACGTAAGTCGTCTTACACGGGGGGGTGTAAGATGAGATTTTCCAGCACTGGTAAAAACTGCAGATATCCCCATCTGGTATGCAAGAATATATCAACATAAAACCCCAACGGCATCGCGGCCTTGCGGCCTGGTGGCCAATCGACTAAACATTTTTTTAACGAAACTATGGTTATTTAACCTTTTCCAATGTCGCTCATTCTGCGATAAAAATATCACAAACGTATAATTTCGTTATAAGAAAAATTGATATCTTCATCAACATAAAACCCCAGCGGCCTGGCGGCCTAGCGGCTAAATATGGTATATTTACTTTATTCAATGTCGCTCATTCTGCGATAAAAAATATCAAAAAGTACGATTCCGTTAAAAAAAACATATTTCTTCATCAACATAACACCTATAAGGATCGCATTCCGTCCGGCGTTCGTCGTACGTCGTACGTCCGTCCGTCCGTCCACCATTTCCTTCAATCGACATCTCCTCTGAAACCACTGGGCCAATGTTGATGAGACTTTTGCAGGGATGTTCCTTGCATGAAGCTCTATCAAAGTTGTTCAAAGAATTCCATTCCATGCAGAACCCTGGTTGCTATGGCAACAAATAGGAAAACTTTAAAACATCTTCTTCTCTGAAAACCACAAGGCCTAGAGCTTAGATATTTGATAGATATTTATAGCATTGTCTAGTGGACCTCTACCAAGATTGTTCAAATTATGACCTCCGGGTCAAAAATGACCCCGCGCGGGTGGGCACTTAGTTTTTTGCATAGGCATATATAGGAAAAACTTTAAAAATCTTCTTCTGAAAACACAAGGCCTAGAGCTAAGATATTTGGCATGTAGCATTGGCTAGTGGACCTCTACCAAGAGTGTTCAAATTATGACCCCCGTTTCAAAATTGACCCCGCACTGGGTGTCACTTAGTTTTACATAGTCTTATGTGGAAAAACTTTAAAATTTTCTTCTCTGAAACCAAAAGGCCTAGAGCTTAGATATTTGGCATGTAGCATTGGCTAGTGAACCTCTTCGAAGATTGTTCAAATTATGACCATTGGATCAAAATTGACCGCGCACCGGGGGTCACTTAGTTTTACATAGGCTTATATAGGGAAAACTTTAAAAATCTTTTTCTCTGAAACCACAAGGCCTAGAGCTTAGATATTTGGCATGTAGCATTGGCTAGTAGACCTCTTCAAAGTTTGTTCAAATTATGCCCCTGGGATCCAAATTGACATTGCACGGGGGGATCATTTGTTTTACAAAGGCGTATATAGGAAAACTTATTTGGTATATAACATTATCTAGTGATCTTCCAACAGGCAAGTGGACTTGTACCAAGGTGAGCGATATAGGGCCATCTTGGCCCTCTTGTTTAACGAAACTATGGTATGTTCACTTTATTCTAATGTCGCTCATTCTGCAGAGAAAATATCACAAAAATACAATTCCGTTATAAGAAAATTGATTTCTTCATCAACATAAAACCCCAGCGGCCTGGCGGCCCTTGCGGCCTAGCGGCCAAACGACTAAACTTTTTTTTAATGAGAATATGGTATATTCACATTATTCAATGTCGCTCATTTTGAGATAAAAATATCAAAAAGAATGATTTCGTTATAAGAAAATATAATTCTTCATGATACCCAGGGGGCCTGGCGGCCTAGCGGCCAAGCTTGTTAGATTATTTGTTTGACGTGCTTATTGCTCACCATCCTTTTTCAAGGTTAATACGGTGCAAGCTTTAGAGAGACAGATACAGTAAGAGACCATAGCTCTTTAAAAATTTGATTTCATTATAAGAAAATAGATTTTTTCATCAACATAACCAAGCCGGGCCTGACGGCCTAACGGTTTTTCGAAATGTCTTAAGTTATCATACTTTAGAACGAGAAGATAAGCACTAAAATGATGCTACATTCCAATTATCTAAGCTCTATGTTTCTAGGCAAGAGTTTTAGAATTCTGCCTACATAAGCCTATGTACAATCAAGTGATCCCCGAGGCCAGCTTAAGAAGAACAATATTTGGGTTAAAGATGAAGTCTCTTTATAACATCACAAATCAGCACGTACTGATACATTGACATACTGTACGCTAACACTCTCACTTTTAGCGGGGTACAATGAAAGGATATGTCAAGTGTATATTTCCGGCTTGCCCGTTAATATCAATGTCTATTTACGGGTCATTGACAAATCAAGGTATAGACCAGTATAGATAAACAGTGACCTTAGTAGAAAAAAACCCGTTTGATAGGAAAGACCTATATGATTCCGATGACTGTCAAATTAAAGATACATCACATACAACAAAGGCACGAATGACGACATTATTCTGTTTCAGAAAATTACATTACATGACTCCTGTACATTTTTCTGAAGTGGACACTGTATCTCTTTAATTTATTTGTCACACAGTGTTCCTCAGTCTGCAGGCTTCCTGCTATAACTATTGCTAATTGTTAATGGTACATTTGAAAATAAGCATTTTTATAATGCTGTCAATGTTCTGAAAGTACATGAAAAGCCAGAGAGTGATAATCGGCTCAAAGACACAACAATACAGCACTCGGGTCCTTTGCAGTTGAGGATCAGTTATCACACCACGGACCCGCTCATGCCATGGTTGATAACTTTAAAATGTATGAGCCCTTGTATACGAAAAATTGAAGAATTTGTAGCGTTATGAAATAACATAAATATTAAGTATATATTAGAAATCGGTAATCATTGGCGAAGTTATTATAAATAAATTATTATTGTCTTGCCATGAAAAAATGTCATTCGTTTAGAAATCGAACAAATACTCTCCAAGACTAATGTACGACGACGTCAAACTGTGATAATTACGTTCTCAGACGTTAAAAAGCGAATTTTCTCCGATTGTAATGAAATTCCTGCATAACGGTACTCTAAAATGTTGTTGGTATTTTACTCTTTTTTAAATTTTCTATTTTTTCACTTTTTCCTAGAACGCGACGTCGAATATCAATGGTTTAAAATCGACGTTTTAGGATGCAAAATTGGTTCAAAAATGCCCCTATTGTAATTTCAAACCTTTTCTACGGTAGCACAGTGACATGTGTATGTTTTTATTTATCTCGTGCGCACGACATACTAAGTCGTGCGCACGAGATACTATGTCTTGCACACGAGATGCGCACGAGATACTATGTCGTGCACACGAGATACTATGTCGTGCGCACTACAGAAATAAAGTCGTGCGCACGAGTTACTATGTCGTACGCACGAGTTACTAAGTCGTGCGCACGAGATACTATGTCGTGCGCACGAGATAAATAAAATCATACACATGTCACCTCTGTGCCATCGTACTTTTCCGCTGTATATCGAATACAATTTAATTTTTGAGTTCCATGTAAAATTACAAACTGTCAATATTCAAATGGGTGAACATTTTAACCCTGTACACTCCTTACACACTCATCGTACAAGGTTAAGGGTAATCCTGATGACCCATCCAGGTTAAATTTTATTGACAGTGGTTGTTTTTGTATTCCCAAGGTGAAGGGATTTGGTAAAAAGTCTTTTGTTTATCAGGGGTGTGTCCTTTGGAATAACTTGCCACAGTTGATACGTAATATTACAGTTTTTAAGCATTTTAAGGAAGCCGTCAAACTTCATTTTTTGACCTAGTTTTAACATCATGTCTTATTATTCTTAACGATCTCTTTGTATTTGTGTTTTTAGTGTCTTATCATTCATATCGATCTCCTTGCATTTTTAAGTTTAATGCTTGAATAGGTATATTTGGTATATTACTTTTTTAATCTAGTCTGTGCTTTTAGTGTCATAATACTGATTGATGCTCATATAACTGATTTTGTTTTTGTCATACAATACTTTGATCTCATCCATATATTGATGTTGTAATAACCTAGGTCTGTGATATTATACAAATGTGATGCCATTGATTCATTTGAAGTAAATAATCGTGCCTTTCCGTGGTGTGCCATCAATGTCAAGGACCACAATGGAAATAAGGGAGAATCACTTTTCCCTTTGTTGTGTTGTCCTTGGTATTGATGTGCATATCATGGTTTATAAACTTGTGTATACATCTAATTATCTGTATATGTATGCATCATGTTTCTTTTAACCATGTTATACTAAAATAAATCTATCTAAATTTGAATTTTCATAATTGCTTGATTGCTCTAAATATTGCTGATGTATTGTGCAGTTCGATTTCTAGGTTATACGTGCTTTTGTTCTTTGAAATAGACCGCTTCAGTGCCGAGGTAAGTCGGCTGAATAAGTTTTAATTATTTTATACAATAATCTGACAAAAGGAAATCTAGACTTTGCCAATGGTGCAGTTTCAAGTATTAGACAAGCTATTACGGCACATAATTTGGGCTATATGTTACTTTTTCTTTGGTCAGGTGTTTTGAAGTATTTGACATTTTGTATATTACATTTAACCCATAGAAAAGATGAAACCATTTTTATATGAAAGCCTGTGGTGCGATTGCTGGCTTTTCTAGCTTTTATTCTTCCTTTTGCTTTCACAAGCAAAAACTTAACAAAAGAGTGTGATAGGGAGTATTTTGCTGTACTTCACTGTTCATAAAAAGACTAAAATGACGACTGAAATAATGTGACATGAAATATCTGAAAAAAAAACAAATTATGCTATATAATTTTCAGTATTAAACGTTTCGCGTAGGAAATAATGACGACAAATATTGAGAGATAGCACATGGTGTGTTTGAAATTGAAATAGGGGCATTTTTGAATTAATTTTGTATGTAATACGTCGATTTTACACAATTGCCAGTCACCATCCCGTTGTTAGGAAACGAACTGAAAAACATGAATATTAAATCAAGCTAAATACGAACCATGTTAAGAGTAGCATTATGCAAAATTTTATAACAAATGAAGAAAACTAGCTTTTTGATGTCTGACGTCGGACAAAGGTCGCATACTATTTATTCATTAGTTTCAATTTTACCTTTTATGACTCTAAGACAGGGTTTCGCGTGAAAGAGCTCAATTATTATACCGGCACCGTCTCCCTTGGTCTAGTGGTTTAGGCATTCGCCTTAGGAGCGGGAGGTCGAAGGTTCGAATCCCAGCAGGGGTCCGTTCTGATATGGCCGGTTGGTGAGCCGCCAGCTAGTTAAATAATGGTTACCGTATGCCTACCTGCCTGGTGTCTGTCATTAAAAGGATAGGATTCGGGATGTACACGTGCTCAAAAGAAGATATATCACATAAGTCAGAAATGGCTGGCCTTATATAGGGGTGACACTATAATAAACAAACACTTTACCTATACATTACTTTTAAAAATAATGTTATAGTATGGCGATTATCTATGACTATGGCACTTCTACGTTCGTATTTACTTCTAAAAATATTACTACATAATTCCATAAACGACAGCGTCCTGCGTGCTGCTACTGCGTACTGTCCACCGTGTTCTGCTTCCTGCGTGCTGCTTACTGCGTACCGTCTACTGTGTACTGTTTACTGCGTACTGCTTCCTGCGTGAGCACTACTTACTGCGTACTATCTACTGCGTGCTGCTTACTGTTTGCTGTTTACTGCATACTGGTTATTGCGTGCTGCTTCCGTGCCTGATGAATGATGGATAAACTTTTAAAATGTTATTGGACTAACAATTATACAGTTACTGAAATAACAGCTGTACTTGGAATGAAGCACATTATATTTTACAGGTATATTTAGGTGTTGTAAAACAGCACACTTCAGTTTTGAAACATGTCAAGTGTTGCAGTTTGAAACACCTACTGTGTTTACTTTACGTGTTCACGTGTTTTAAAAGTGTAACAGAGGAAGTGTTCTGCTTTGAAACGCGTCACATGTTTCATTTGGAACACGTGGACATGTTCCAAGTTGGAACACTAGTGTTTCATCGAAAACAGTTAGTGTTTCAAAAGTGAACACGTGACGCGTTTCGTTTTGAATGTGTTTTCAAAGTGTAACAGGAGAAGTGTTTCAAAAAGTGTTTAAAAACGAAACGTCCGTTTTTACAGTGTACACGCTGATAACATTACCGAAATTATTTTATGTTATATACTCAACAAAAATTTAAAGGGTCCCCTATACTTTTTAAACATATTTACTTATATATATGCCTTTTACTTTGACGGAACCATCGCACACTCCAAAACTTTCACTTGGATGTCTTGACAAGCATTTCACAGAGATTCGCCGCTTTAGACCGTGATGGCATCTACTATTATAATATTTGGAAAAAAAAACAAAGATGCTATGTCGCTTGGCCGCTACGCGACTGGGGTTATATGTTGATGAAGAAATGAATTTTCTTATAACGAAATCGTACTTTTTTACATTTCAATCGCAGAATGAGCGACATTGAATAACGTGAATATACCATATTTTCGTTTAAAAAAATTATGTTTAGTCGTTTAGCCGCTAGGCCGGCAGGCCGCTAGGGTTTCATATTGATGAATAAATCAATTTTCTTATAACGAAATTGCATTTTTGTGATATTGAAAAAAGTAAAATTACCGTTGTTCGTTAAAAAAAGATGTTAAGTCGTTTGGCCGCTAGGCCGCTAGGCCGCTGGGGTGTTATTTTGAAGAAGAAATCAATTTATAACGAAATTGTAATTTTGTGATATTTTTATCGCAGAATGAGCGAAATTGAATAAAGCTAATATACCATATTTTGTTAGAAAAAGATGCTGAGTCGTTTGGCCGCCAGGCCGCTAGGCCGCTGGGGTGTTATTTGGAAGAAGAAATCACTTTTCTTATAACGAAATCGTATTTCTGTGATATTTTTTATCGTAGAATGAGCGACATTGAAAAAACCTAATATACCATATTTTCGTTAAAAAAGATGTTTAGTCGTTTGGCCGCGAGGCCGCCCGGGGGGCGCTAGGCCGCCGGGGTATTATTTTGAAGAAGAAATAAATTTTCTTATAACGAAATTGTATTTCTGTGATATTTTTTATCGTAGAATGAGCGACATTGAATAAAGCTTATATACCATATTTTCTTTAAAAAGAAGATGTTTAATCGTTTGGCCGCCAGGCCGCTTGGGTGTCATTTTGAAGAAGAAATCAATTTTCTTACAACGAATTTGTATAAAGCTTATATACCCTATTTACGTTAAAAAATATGTTTAGTCACTTGGTCGCTATGCCGCTGGGGTGTTATTTTGAAGAAGAAATCAATTATCTTATAATGTTTAATCGTTTGGCCGCTAGGCCGCCAGGCCCAGCCGGCCGCTGGGATGTTATTTTGAAGATGTTTTGTAGCTAATATACCATATTTAAAAAGATGTTTAGTCGTTTGGCCTCTAGGCCGTTGGGCTGCTGGGGTTTTATGTTGAAGAAGAAATAAATAAAAAAGTATGTAAGGGTCTAAAATTAGGTCACGGGGCAAGAGCATATAAAAACTTCAGTATGAAATAGAGGTTGTATTTTTCACTTCACTTTCGTGTTTGAACATGGGTCATCTAGGAATAAGAACTAGGTCACGGGGTAAAATTGTAGATGCACCTTTTACTGTATGCAATAGGTTGGATTTTCATGAAACTCTGTTTGTCATAATAAAGTTAAGGTCGAGTATGAATATGGGAAAGGTATTAGGTTTTCTGGTTAAAAACCGTGTATATGCCATACATGTGACATTTCCAACCCAATCATCATGTACATTGGTGAGCGATATAAGGTCATCTTGGCCCGCTTGTTTAACTAGTACACTGCCGTAGTATTTTGCTTTTAATCATTCTTTCAAATTATCAAAGATAGAATGTTCTGACATCAAGATTTGCTAAAATACATTGATGCATGATTGTGTTTGCGTTTTGTATTTTCGTGATATTTGAATCACATATTTTTAATTATTTCAGTAAAAAGACAAACATGAAGGACTCTGTAAAATCAAAAAGATCTCATCGAAAATTGCCTTATTTAGATACAAATGAGTTAGATTTGTTAACCTCACAGATAGAACGGAAACGACGAAAACGTCAACAAGGAAAATCAGACCACGAAATCAAGAAGAAGAAGAGCGGTTCAGATACTAAAACTCACATTGAAACGAAAAACAAAAGAGTTTCAGAAACTGAAATTGATACAGAAAAGGACAACAGTAGTTGGTCAGAAGCTAAAAGTGCTTCAAAAAAAGAACGTCTTAAGGAGAAGGAAAGTAAAAGTAGTTTAGAAAGCGAACAGATAAGCACAGGTGATTCTGACTCTAAAAGTGATGAAAAAGAAATTGAAAGCGATGTCGAAAACGAAAACACAATTGGTTTAGGAGTTGAAATCGAAGCTGCAAAGGAAAACAAAGGTCGTTCAAAAAATGATACCGATGTTTCAGAGGAAATCAAGCGTACTTCAGACACAAGAAATGATATTCCAGAGGGAAACAAAATTAGTACTGAAACTGATAATCAGAAAAGAAATTTTGAAGTGATAATCATAAGTAGTTCTGAAATAGAAACTGATACTGAAAAAAGAAATCATTACTGATTTTGAAAGTGAATCTGAAAGGGAATCTGAAAGGGAAAACAAATCTTCGTTAGAAAATGTAGATGATGGTTCACCGGAAAACAGAAGTGGTTCAGATACCAAGAGTGATGACATACAGGGGGAAATCGTACTTCGAAGAACGATAGCGATGCTGAAAGTAATGACGAAATTGGTTCGGAAATTGAGACTGATGATGAAAAAGGAAAGCAGGACTGGTTCGATAATTGAAAAGGAAACTGATATTGAAAACGAAGTCAGCAGTTGCTCAGAAAATGAGAGTAAAGTTCAAAAGGAAAGTAGTTCTGACTTTGAGAGTGATGATAAACAAGAATGGAGAAGTCGTTCAGAAAATGAAAGTGGTACTGAATATGATGACGAAATTGGTTCAAAAATGGATACTGATGATAAAAAGGAAAGCAGAACTAGTTATGAAAGTGAATCTGAAAGTGAATACGAAAAGAAGAACGAAAGTTGTTCAGACAGTGAAAGTGAAGTTCAGAAGGTTAACAGAAATACTTCCGACATTGAGATTGATGATATACAGGGGGGAAACCGTAGTTCAAAAACGATAGCGATGCTGAAAGTAATGACGAAATTGGTTCGGAAATTGAGACTGATGATGAAAAGGAAAGCAGGACTGGTGCAACAATTGAAAATGAAACTGATATTGAAAAGGAAGTCAACAGTTGCTCAGAAAATGAGAGTAAAGTTCAAAAGGAAAGTAGTACTGACTTTGAGAGTGATGACAAACAAGAAGGGAGAAGTCGTTCAGAAAATGAAAGTGGTAGTGAAAATGATGACGAAATTGGTTCAAAAAAGGATACTGATGTTAAAAAGGAAAGCAGAACTAGTTATGAAAGTGAATCCGAAAGTGAATACGAAAAGAAAAACGAAAGATGTTCAGACAGTGCAAGTGAAGTTCAGAGGGATAACAGAAGTACTTCCGACATTGAGATTGATGATATACAGGGGGAAATTGTAGTTCAAAAAACGATAGCGATGCTGAAAATAATGACGAAATTGGTTCGGAAATTGAGACTGATGATGAAAAGGAAAGCAGGACTGGTTCGACAATTGAAAAGGAAACTGATATTGAAAAAGAAGTCAGCAGTTGCTCAGAAAATGAGAGTAAAGTTCAAAAAGGAAAGTAGTTCTGACTTTGAGAGTGATGATACACAAGAAGGGAGAAGTCTTTCAGAAAATGAAAGTGGTACTTGAATATGATGATGCAATTGGTTCAAAAATGGATACTGATGTTAAAAAGGAAAGCAGAACTAGTTATGAAAGTGAATCTGAAAGTGAATACGAAAGGAAAAACGAAAGTTGTTCAGACAGTGAAAGTGAAGTTCAGAAGGATAACAGAAGTACTTCCGACAATGTGAGTGATGATATACAGGGGGAAACCGTAGTTCAAAAAACGATAGCGATGCTGAAAGTAAGGACGAAATTGGTTCAGAAAGTGAGACTGATATAGAAAAGGAAGACAAAAGATATTCAGATAATGAAAATAAATATAAAAGTTACACAACCAGTACAGAAACTGAAAGCGATATTGACCAGGGAAAGAAAGTAGTCCAGAAATTGAAAGTGACAGTACAGACTCCATGATGAAGAGACGTAAGCACAAAAACAAGAGATATCAATGTCCACAACAATTTAGATTTCAATTGAGTGCACAGGAATTTGATGAAATCCGCCCACTCGAAAATCGTAACAAATTTCAGAGAGGTTGGACAAATGTTTTCGCGGTAAAGTTCAGTGAGATTAATCCTCGATGCGTGTTGGGATTTAAATATCACAAAGTACAAACAGCTAAAAATGCGTCATACTTCTTCGGAAAAAGCACAGTGCAAACATAGGTCTTGTGGAGAGTGGACATTCAGAATTCTTAAACAACCTAAGGAATCAAGGTTGGTAAACATTGAAGTCACAACCATCAAAAATGTAAAAAAACATTCCCCGGGAAAAAATTAAAACGACACCTTTCAGGTGCAATGAGAAAAAGGCCCAAGAAAAATGATGTCAACCTCAGCATCATCAGTTCACTACACTGAATATGGTAAAATGACCCAAGAAGAATTGGATGCAGGGAACTATACTAAATGCCAGACGGAAAGTGTTCTTCAGAAAGCAAGGTCAGAATCAAAATTTCAAGATTTATTACACAGTGATTCCTTCACAGAATTGGCAATAGCTAAAGAAATTTTTGATGTTGATGAGCCATACATTCAAGAGCTGTCATACGACCCTTTCATGACAGTCATGTACTCGGACCAATCAGTTCAAGCCGCAAGAAACTGCATAAAGAAAGGCACTAGTGTTTTGTACATGGACGCTACTGGTTCAGTAATAAAGAAATTCCATGAAAAAAAAATGCTTTATTACTGCCTTGTTATCCGTGAAAGAGAATCTGTAAGTTGTCCAGTTTTAGAATTTGTAAGTGACCACCATTCAGCTTCATACATTATTCGACCGTTGCTGACATATAAAGCTGCCATTGGGCCAAATTTTAAGCCACGTCGTATTGAAGTTGACTTCTCATGGGCAATCATACACAGCGTGTTGCTTGCATTCAATTGCATGACAATTGCCCTTTACTTGAAACACTGTTTTCAAGTTGAAGCTGGTACAACTGAGTGCAACTTTACAGTCATTCATGTGTGTTGTGTTCATGTATTACGAGCTGTGCGTGAAGGCGTGAAGGAGAGAATAAGAGACAAGAAATTGCGGGAGATTGCATTGAGAATGATGGCTATACTTCAGAACACAACAAGTCTCAGGGAAGCCCTTAAAGTGTGGAGAGTTTGGTGTACGGTGTTCCAGAATCGGTATAGGTCGATGACGGTTGACGTTGCTATTAAGAAGATGAATCAGATAATGAAAGACGCTTCCACAGAGTCATTGGAAGACGAGAATGACAGTCACACTTGTATTGAGGGTAAAGCTTTAGTTAATTCTTTTCCATTTCACATATTTTCAAAGTAAGTCTTTCTATATTGCAAAGTATACACATGCTAATATATACAAAACAAAATGACATAAATTAGTTTGCCAACGGCCATCATGTCCCTCATCGAAATGAATGATGTTATGTACTTTTTAAAGTCAAAGTCTTAATATACTGCATTTAATTTATTTATCTGTAAATAAAAAAGCATTAGCATATTCACTGAAATTGTGTAAAAAATATATTCCATTTTATAATGTACATCATACTTTAGTTACATTTACAAATACACGTGCATAGAAATAAGGAGAGGTTATTTATATGTTTTTATATGTTATTTATATAACATTATATGTTATAGATGCTGGTGAAAATGGACTGATTGCTGCAGATACTAGTAAGAAACTTGGCATAAGGGAACAGTCGCCATTTCGCCCAGTATTCCTGCAGTATTTGGTAAATGAAGAGACAGAATCGCCCACAGACATTGAGAACAACTACTATAGCCCGGATACAGTCAAATACATAGGCACAAATTACATGCCACTCTACCCTTTATGGAGTGGCAGTATGCTAGAGGAAGTAGACGGACAGAAAAAAACAAGAGACTCTAATGCTCCGGTTGAGGGATGGATGAAGGTGGTTAAGACAGACATCTTGAAAAAGGCGAGAAATTTAAGAGTGGGGCAGTTTGTGCGGAGGATGAGACCAGTTGTAAAAGGAAGATTGAGAAAAACCATCTTCGAACAAAGCAAAAGAAAAGAAGCGGTGACAACCAAGTTAGGAAAACGGAAGAGGAAATTGGACCCAGAAGATCCCGTAAATGCTGAAGAAGGATGGGCGAAGAAAGGAAAGGGACAGAAAAGGACAAGCTTTCTGTATTCCAAGCCAGAAGAGGTCCCGGTACCAAAACATAAAACGAAGCATGGAACAAGAACAGAAAAGCCCCCATCTGCTCCAAAACGCAAGAAAAAAAAGCAAAACAAGCAACTAGGACAGATTCACACCCCTCCTGGTCTACTCAATGTACAGAATACCTGCTGGATGACCTCATCTTTACAGGGTGTTGCAGCACTGCCAGGATTTCAATGTCAAGGTAATCTTGGGCATTTTTAAAGAACTACATTCCGCTGCAAGTATTTAAATTCATGTGTTTTAAAGAGAATATGTATAATATTCCTTTAACTTTATCAAAGTATTATTGGTCGTGTCGTGTATTTACTTTGTTTTGGTAAATATACATGTATAACATTGTTCAATACTATTCCTAAGAGGGATTAAATAAAGTTCTTTTTGATGATATAGGTGTTGACAATATTTCCAAAGAGGCTCAGCAAGTTATTGATCAGCTTAGGATACACAAATCGGACAACAATGTGATTGATCCAAGAAACCTGAGGGTAATATATCTTTTACTTGTAATGTTGTATGGCATCTACATTTTGTACTATACGCACTCGTTCTAATCTTATTTGAATTTGAGTGGCACCCTTTGTGGCAGCCGTTTTTCTAATTCTGTAACCTTGTGAACTTATCTCTTTACAACATTTCCGTTTACATTTGCTTTATGTAGTGCCAAGTCAGATCGATTTCCAACATTCGAAAATAGCAGACCTTAAATATATATTTAAATATAGGCATTAACACATATCTTACTGCATGCTATATGCAAGGTGAATGAGTATGGCTTTTATTGATAACTCACTTGTGAGCTAAGATTAGGGCAAGCAGTTTGATTCTAGTGGAATAAATGAGAAATCGGAAACACAAATGTATTATACAGAAAAGAAATGATATACAGGCATAACATGAAGTAGGAATAACTGTATTGTATTTTTAATATTTGCGGCTATATATTGCCACCTTCACATGACGAAATTATGTAAATACATAACGTAATGTGGTTACGCATGATGAAATGATGCACATGCATAACATAACGAAGTTTTACATAACGACAACGTTATGATGTACAGACATAACATAATGACGTATACACATACAAATTGATGCACAGGCATAACGTAATGATGTTATACATAATGACCTGATGCACAGGCATAACGTAATGATGCATTCATGTAAATTAAATATGTAACTACATAACATATTGAGGTTACGAATAATGATATGTTGCACACGCATCACATAACGATGCATCATATAACGACAACGTTAGAATGTATAGACTTAACATAATGGTGGATTCACACAACAATACATTCCGCACGCCTAACATAATGCTTTAATCAGATAACGTCATGATGGGTGTACAAAGGTTTTAAGTGTTCGCACATGACAGAATGATAAACGACATCATATACTAAAAACCATTAAGAGGCAGCAACGGCGTTCCATATATTGCACCATTTTATCGTTGTGCTGTTGATAATGACGCGGTAATACAACTATCGTTTTTATCTTAAAAGATAGCGTCTAAATCACCATGCAAGAATTCAGTTGCTATAATAAAAAACCATGTAAATGAATATCATACCAATGTGATAGTTAAACGTCTAACTAGCAAATTTCATGGACGTGCCAGCGCACTCGTGTCATTTCTCGGTTCTCCAAACATAGTTTACATGTTACATGTACACTTTTTTTAATGTTTGTATTATCTTTTCAAAAATACAATTAACTTTCTATAGGAGACTGTGTGGCATGAAATGCAAGATTTTGAAAAGGGCCAACAGCAAGACGGGGCCGAGTTCATTCATAGACTTATGCAGACACATACTAAAAAGAAACACAATGCTCAGGATGTTGGATTTGAGCATCATATTACATGTAATGTTTGTCAAAAGGTTAGTAATTATTAAATTATAAACCATTTTATGACTATTTCAAAAAAAGTATGACGGGTTACAACTTAACATTTGGTTGTCTGCATTATTGTAGAATGAGTAAATATCTCAACACAAAACACATTACCAGTTTCATTTGAATTTCAAACGAATCTGCCCTGAATTTTTAGTGTCAAAGTAGTTACATATCAATGAGAATTCCATGTGAAAATAAAATAAGGATCCATTAGAAATCATTTCAGAGCGATATTGACCCTGTCGATGTTGATAAATTTGACACTGTTTTTTTGACAATAGAGCCATTTTATGAACAAATACGTATGTGCATTGTTCAAAAGGTGAATGCATCCGATTTATGTAGTCTGGTAATGAGTATGTACGATATTAAAAAAATTATTGTGTACATATTTTGAAGACGTACAAAATCAAGACAACAAACTTTTTTCAATACATTTCGTCGTAAATCTTCAATAGATATAGCAACGTATAATACCTTCCTGCTATATAAAAGTGATACGCGAACGTATTTATATACAATAGTAATAGTCGTGACTGGCACCTGCTTTTGACCAGAGTTTGTATCAAACGCCATTCCGTTTCTGTCCATATGATAGTATCGATTAAATTCAAGGGAATATTTACTTGCATGTATAGGCTGTAGGACGACCAGGAAAAGGAAATTTGATTTTGCTGTCTATGAAAGGAATTATGTATGTAAGTGTTGTAGTTTGACTGGCATGTGCAACTTCTTAAAGCAATAGTCTTTCTTGTACATTTTAAGGTAACTCGAACAAAGGAGGATACAACCATAATACCTGCCGAGATTCCAGCTGGTAGACCTGTGTCTGTGAGAGACTGTATAGCTGAATTCGAGAGAGAACAAGTACTGATCGGCAATAATTCTCCGTAAGTCCTTATTAAACATTGGAACATATTACAAATTGTAAGCATTTATCAGTATTCTGTCTACTAATTAGGTTCTCAAAATAAACCTCATGCAGCCATATAACAGTGATGAAAATTTGATTGATTTGTAAATCAAAGTTTGAACACAAATATAGGTAAATTGCATGGAAGTGACGTCAGTTTGTATGTGTGCCCGTCACCAATTTAGTCCGTTTAGATATCTAATTCATACTACTTCCTATACAGATAGATCTCATTGAGGAGTTTTACAATTTTCAAGAACTATATGTGTCAATGGTCCCGGGTTCGATCCCTACCATGATAGCCAATCGGTAATGCCTTAGGCAAGACACAATTAATTTCACATTGCCTCTACCTATTTCTTTGAGTTAGATTTTATCTGGATTGAGTCTCGAGGTAAGTTGTAGGAATTTATTTCGCAATTGTGAAAAATGAATAAGTACAATTTATAAAACTACAATATGTCTGCCTTTGACATATTACGAGTTGTTACCCTTAGTAATTTTTTCCGGAGCGTAACTCTAAATGTCTTTGAATTATGCACTTTGTATGCAAATAAGTGTAATTGAGAAATTGTACAACTTCTTCTTCTTCCGAAATCGATAATCGATATTGCATGACGGTACAAGAAATCCATATCATTGGTGCTTATTTGCAAATAATTGGATTTTGGTAGCTAAATTTTCACTTTCCTGTCAAAATTTTGAGAACGGAATTGCCCACAGCAGCTTTCCAATTTCGTGGGATGCTTTGTCTCATAGACCGTAAGACTCAAACTGTTTTAGGGCCACTATGTGCATTTTCAGCTCTTGCCTCAACCATAATTCATAAATACATTTTATACATGGTGCAATTTGGTATAGATATTCGTTTTCATTCAAATGGAAAATCATGTTGTTATGCGGGACTTCTTATGGCACAAATTGCATGTTCTTACACCTAATCCGTTCGCAAACGCATGGTTCTGGAGGGTGGGGGTATTTATTTTTTAAACACTGATATCGTCCTTAATTATTTTTATCAACTTCCATAATAATAATAAAAACAGTATCAAATTTGATTGTAATGTTTCAATAATTCATCGCAAGTATGACTATAATGAAATAAAACAATAACGTCATTCGAATAAAATTGCAACTGGGGACATCTTTGCGTTTCTAAGTCGGTAAAGTGTATGTCATAATTTCAGATCATGCACTTCCTGTCGCAAGAAAAACAGCTCACAGAATAAGAGCCAAGATTAGAGACAAATCAGGTCGTCATTGTTCACCTTAAGAGGTTCAATGTGCTAAAT
>JAFMSR010002751.1:0-20738 GCA_022818135.1 Saxidomus purpurata | reverse complement strand
GTTCAAATTATAAGCCCCGGGTCAAAATTGGCCCTGCCCAAGGTGTTACTTGGTTTTACATAGGCTTATATACTTTGAAAAATTTCAAGACCAACAGGCAGATAATAGATATTTGAAATGTTACTTAGCATTGTGTAGTGGAAATCTACGAATCATATTATAATCATGACCCCTTTTATTAAAAGCAAATGGTAGTCAGGTGAGCGATATAGGGCCATCATGGCCCTCTTGTTTTTATTGAATGCCTCATTGGACAATTAATGGTACACATACTGTCCAAATTAAAAGACAAATACGACCATTTTAGAAATTTAGCAGGGTAATTCGAGACATTGTATTGTAGAGTCTTAGTAATTAGAGACATTGTATTGTAGAGTCTGGCAGTTGCTAACAATTTTAACAACAATTAAGAGCATTTTTATTTCATATTTTTAGGTGTGACATTATTAGCAGTGAGACGTGCTGTGCTTTATTTAAGAACTAGATGTCCAAGTAACGCTCTGATGCTTGGTAAGACAGTCATTGTGACTGGAGCTAACTGTGGGATTGGATATGAGACTGCGCTAGATCTGGCAGGCAGGAAAGCACGAGTCATCTTGGCATGCAGAGATCTCGGCAAAGCACAGATTGCAGCAAGCAAAATCAGCAGAATTACTGGAAACACTGACGTCTTAGCAAAGAAATTAGATCTTGCTTCACTTAAGTCGGTCCAAGAGTTTTGCAGTGACATAAAAGCGAATGAACAGAAATTAGATGTACTGATAAATAATGCGGGTGTAATGAATTGTCCTTATTCCCGCACAGAAGATGGTTTCGAGAACCATTTAGCTGTTAATCATCTTGGAAACTTTCTGTTGACAAATCTACTTAAAGATCTATTATACAAAGCAGATAGCAGCAGGATTGTGTTTGTGTCTTCTGCTCTCCACAAATATGGTAAAGTGAGATTAG
Source organism: Saxidomus purpurata (assembly GCA_022818135.1). Lineage (NCBI taxonomy): Eukaryota > Metazoa > Mollusca > Bivalvia > Venerida > Veneridae > Saxidomus > Saxidomus purpurata. The sequence goes on along the minus strand of JAFMSR010002751.1, from coordinate 19,787 downwards.
AAAATTTAAACAGTGAAGAGAACTATAAACAAGGCAAACCATATGGTGACAGTAAATTAATGAATCTTCTGTTTGCAAGGGAGTTCCACAAAAGATATGGAAATGATGGCAAAATATGTGTTTATGCAATGCATCCTGGGATGGTTAGAACAAAATTGGCTAGGCATACTATAATCTTTAACAGATATTTTCAGACTTTCGGTTTCCCGATTTTTGCACTACTGTACTCTTTGTATTTCCTCCTTATCAAGTCAGCTAGAGAAGGATGCCAAACCGTTGTTTATTGTGCTGTTGCCCCAGAACTTGAGGGTCAGTCTGATGGTTACTATGGCAACTTTAAAAAAGAGTCTTGGAGTAAACCTGCTAGTGACCTTGACATGGCAGGGAAACTTTGGGATCTTAGCGCAAAGTTGACAAAACTGTAAAACAAAGTATTGCTTGTAACAAATATATGAAAGTCACTGTCATAAACTGAGGGTGGTGTTTTCTTAGGGCTCAACAAGAGCAGATAACTGGATAACTGTATTACCAACTATTTACAAAATTTTATATCTTTTAGACAAAGCTAAGAAAAGAACTATCACCCTTTTTTACCAGTTTTACTAGTACATGTATTTATTAAAATTAAGAATAAGGCTTTAACAAGAAATGGCCTATATGAACAGAACATCATAACTGAAAATGGTTGTTATGGATGAAGAATCATTGTAAAAAAATGTTACATAGGCTTTATTCCAATATATATAGCTACATCTTATTTTTTTCATTTGCTTTTCAAACTAAATAAATATTTTAATAAATAAAAGATTTTTAAAAAATCATGAATTCAAATACACAAAACAAAAAAATTGTTAAGACCAGATAATTCATAGAATTAATTATAGATCTGTTTATTTTTTCAAAATGAAATTTTTGTGAGGATGACATGGAGACATGAGAATGCAGCTTTTGTTTATACTTTTCTCCCCTTTGTCTATTCTCTATTTTATTTTTGTCACTGCATTTAAGATATCTCTGAAAAATACTGTATGAATTAGAATTTGAATTTTTTCTTGTTTTTCTCCTTCAGTTTCTCTTCTTTCCTTCATTGACTTTCCTCTTTCTCTTCTACCCTTTTCTCTGCTTAGTATCTTTTTTTAAAACTAGCATTCTTTACATCATTATACTTTAAAAGTAGTACATGATTATGCAGTTTGTATTTTTTATTGTTTGATATATTATATACGAGTTGTAAATAAAGGGTAACAAGAAATGTTTGTAAACTATGTAAGCCTCCTCCCCCACCCCACTGCTGACAGCAGCCAATTAGCCATTTAGTTGTGTCACCTTGACCTGCTAACCTCAAAATTAGTAGGGTTATCTAATTGTCATGACCACCCAACCTACGAATTTTGAAATTAGGCAAAAGCGTTGGCTAATTATTGATCCTCAAAATCGATAGGGCCCATCTACTTGACATGACCAACCTACCTACAAAGTTTCATGACACTAAGCCAAAGTGTTATCACATTTTTCTGTTTAAGGTCACTGTGACCTTGACCTTTGACCTCAAAATCAATGGGATCATCTGCTGGTTATTACCAACCTACCTACAAAGGACACAGTGTTCTCTAGTTATTGGTTAGACAAGTTTGTGTTTAAGGTTTCCTTGACATTTGATCTCAAAATCAATAGGGGTCATCCACTAGTCATGACCAACCTACATGTATCTACAAAATTTGAGGACATTAGGACAATGCATTCTCTAGATATTGATCAGACAAGTTTTTTTCTGAAGATCATTTTGACATTGAACTTAGACATGTTGACTTCAAATAGGGGTCATCTACTGATCATGATAAACATACATACAAAGTTTGAGGACACTAAGCCAAATAGTTCTCCAGTTATTGATCTGACGAGTTATAGGGGAAAGGGTATCAGTGACCTTGACCTATTGACCTCAGCAGAAGATTTAAATCAATAGGGGTCAGCTACTTGTCGTGACCAACCAACCTACCAAGATTGAGGAACCTAGGCCAAATCACTCTATTTATACACCATTTCAATTATACGAAATTTACAGTTATCTGCCCTTTGATGACATCATACGGGGATAAGATTTGAGATCGAGGTGATAGCTTAAATTATTTGAACAAGAGCTGTTTGTAAAACACGTATGCCCCCCTTAATGCACAAGTCAAACTATTCAAGGATCAATTTTTAAAGTAAAAGTCACTTTGAAATTCGCTTAAGACCTAATAACCTAATATAGTGGTGGTCATCCACTGGTATTAATAATTTAAAACGAAGATCTATTTTAGTAACGGTGATCTTGACCTAGTGGAAAACAAGCATTAAACAAAACAAAACAAGTCACCTTGACCTCCCCTTAAAAATTGGTTTCCCCTTAAAACAATTCAAAAATATTTAAACAAGAGCTGTCCCTCACAAGTGACGAATGCCCTGGAAAGAGGTGCCTCAGTCTGTGTCCTCTCCATGTGCTCAATAAATGTGCTATTTTAAAATCCTTCCATGCACGACAGAGTAACCACGCATACAGTATTCCATTACTTTAAACACTAAGTGTGACCTTGGGTAGGGACTTGGGTCTTGCACGCAACACATCGGACACTTTGCACAAATGTCTAGCACATCAAGTGGATGATCCACTTGATGTGCTAGACATTTGTGCAAAGTTATTTTAAAATCCTTCGAAGCATGATAAAGTTATAGTCCGGACACAAATGTATGCATATATACAGGATTCCATTACCTTCAAACTCTAAGTATGACCTTGACCTTTGAGCTAGGGACGTGGGTCTTGCACGCGACACGTTGTCTTGATGTGCTAGACATTTGTGCCAAGTTATTTTAAATTCCTTCGATGCATGACAGAGTTACAGTCCGGACACGAATGTGTGCATATATGCATATATAGAGGAATCCATTACCTTCAAACTCTAAGTATGACCTTGACCTTTGAGCTAGGGACGTGGGTCTTGCACGCGACACGTCGTGTTAATGTGCTAGACATTTGTGCCAAGTTATGTTAAAATCCTTCAATGCATTACAAAGTTACAGTCCGGACACGAATGTGTGCATATATGCATATATAGAGGAATACATTACCCTTGTCCTTTGAGGAAGGGATGTGGGTCTTGCACGCGACACGTCGTCTTGATGTGCTAGACATGTGTGCCAAGTTATTTTAAAATCCTTCAATGCATGACAGAGTTACGGTCCGGACACGAATTTGTAAGTGGGGACGCACAGACGGACGGACGGACAGACAGACAGACGGTGCGATTTTAATATGCCGCCCTAAAGGGGGCATAAAAAGAATGAAAAAAATAATATTTTTAGTAAAAGTGACATTGAAAGCCTCCCCCTGGCCTTCCCCAAACATTTTTTACTTAAAAACAATTAAGAATATTTTTATATCGTTTCCGCCGTAACCTGTAATGACTAAAGTGACATATTTCTATTGTTTCATTTCCGCCGTTACCTGTTATGATTTCTGTGACGTATTTCTATTGTCTCATTTCCGCCGTTACCTGAAATGACTTGTGCCTATTTCTTTGCCGCTTTTGCGGTTACCTGTAGTGACTTCTGTGACGTATTTCTTTTGCCCCTTCAACCGTTGCATGTAGTGACTTTTTTGACGTATCTCGATTGTCCCGTTCCGCCGTTGCATGCAGTGACTTCTGTGACGTATTTCTTTTTTCCCCATTCGCCGTTACCTATAGTGATTTCTGTGACGTATTTCTTTTTTCCCTATCCGCCGTTACCTATAGTGGCTTCTGTGACGTATTTCTTTTTTCCCCTTCCGCCGTTACTTGTAGTGACTTCTGTGACGTATTTATACTTTCCCCATCCGCCATGACCTGTCGTGGCTTCTGTGACATTTTTTCCCCATCCGCCGTTACCTGTAGTGACTTCTGTGACGTATTTCTTTTGCCCCTTCCGCCGTTTCCTGTAGTCACTCCTGTGACGTATTTATATTGTCCCGTTCCGCCAGTACCTGTAATGACTTCTGTGACATTTTCTTTTGCCCTTCTGTAGTTGCATGTAGTGACTTCTGTGACCTATTTCTATTGTCTCATTTCCGCCGTTACCTGTTGTGACTTCTGTTACGTATTTCTATTGTCGCCTTCCGCCGTTACCTGTAGTGACTTCTGCGACGTATTTCTATTGTCCTCTTCCGTTGTTACCTGTAGATACTTCTGTGGCGTATTTCTATTGTCTCGTTTCTGGGTTAACCTGTAATGACCTCTGTGACGTTTTTAGCTCGACTTTTCAAAAAAAGGGAGCTATCCTACTCGCATCGGCTGGGGTCACACCTTTGTTCAATTTTTTCGTACCACCTCACTTTATTTCAAAACCATTACAGATATTGCTTTGAAACTTACCATACTTGTTTACCATCATAACCTCCATCAACAGACTAGAGTAAAAATACTCTGATTATGATGATTTTTTTTATTGAATGCCCCATTGGACAATTAAATAGGACATGAATTTAAATTAAACATATGAATATGTTAAAGAAAATGTAGATTTACTTAATCATTCACACAATAAATAATGTTTATAATTTCCTTTGAACGTTTTAAGAGTTTTCAAAGTACGTATATTTAAAGGAATGTCATTTCATATATTTTGCGATAATTTGTGAATGATGTTTCCATGTATTTTAGTACGAGGTGTTATCTGTAAAACAAGATCCTTGTTTGATACTGATCTTAAAAGGTATGTTTTTATTGTCAAAGAACGTTGCAATATCTGCCAAATATGATGGGGCCTTGTTATTCATAATTTTATATACCAAGACAGCACAGTGGTATTTGCATCGGTCGGAAAAACTCAGCCATTTAATTCTTGGAATAGCTCTGCCGATGGTGTTCGCATCGGTTTATTAGTATTATTTTTGAAATTCGTTTCTGTAGTATATTTATCTTATTCACATGATTACTTGTTCCTTTGCCCCAGACCGTACAACAGTAGTCAAATATGGGCAATATATATGCGTTAAAAAACATGACTTTCATTTCAGGTGTGAGGTAATATATTATGTTCTTTAACAGAGCAATTTTGTTATTCAGCTTTTACAGACATTGTCAATTTGATTGTGCCAGGTTAGTTTATTGTCAACATATACTCCAAGTAACTTATGACAAGTAACGTTTTTCTAGACGTATGTCATTGATAAATAGTTGTAGATTTCGAGTGGATTTTAATTAATAAGCAGACCCAATTATCATGCATTTAGTTTTTGTTGGTTGCAATGCCAGTAATGACTGCTATGACGTATTTATATTGTCGCCTTTCGCCGTTTCCTGTAGTGACTTACAGAGAATATTAGGCTACTGTCTGATAACATGTGATATCAGATGGGGCAGATGCGGTCGAAAAGGCGAGGCTCTGCCGGCCTTTTCCGACCGTATCTGCCGAGACCTGATATCACATGTTGTCAAAGGCAATTGACTAATATTCTATTTATCATGTAAATCTTCATATTGTACATTTTTGACACTTTTAGGGGCCTAAAATATAGCATAAATACGGTATTTATAAAAGAAAATGATTTCAAATCACTACATGTGCCTCGAAAAAATAGTTCTACATTTCAAGGACAAAAAAATATAAAAACGACATAAATATAGCTTTATAATTATCTTCATGAGACTATTTATAAATGTTTTTCTGTTCTAATGTAATGATATTGTTTTTGCAAACAAAATATTTGCAAAGACACACGCAAAAATTTCCAAGTAAAACACTGACATTTCAAAAATGGCGGCGTGGGCTCAACACCACTGGGGTATTCTAATTGTAAACAAACGAGGAACTTGGGAGTTGATGAGTGAAAAGTGAGCGGTTTAACGACAGTTTTCAACTTTGATAGGTAGCTGATAGGTTTCAGGCCATTTCAACATCGCATTAAGAACTTACTGTAAAAAGTGGATAGTGATAAAAAATGAAAATCAACTTTTTCTCAATTTTGCCTCAAAATTGCGTGTAGATGGATAGCAAATATTCTAACTAAGAAAATGAATACCAACAACCCTATGTTTATTTCAAAAATAAAAAATTCTACAGGATTTTCAATTTTTATGGTGCCTTGCTTTCGTTTTAAATCATTCAATTTATCTATTTGGGCTGTATTTTTTATGCAATAACTACATCATTAACAATGGTTCGTAAAAAAAATACAAAAATGATAAGATAAATGAAATGTTTTGATTACTTTTCTCTGTGATTGCACGTGAGAGTCTTGCTTGTTGAACTGGAAGTAGTCCGGCATGTGGGCGTGGTTACAAAATTGTCCGTCAGTGACGTGATATCATTATTAGTTATTGGGTTTGTTACTGACCTGGCGATAGCCGAGTCCCCCTATTCATCGAACAGACCCCCTATATTTCCGTAGTGGGTCAGTAACAAACCCAATAACTGATTTATTTCATCGACCACCTTCCATCACTTATCTTCACCCAGATGAGTTGGCTGGGGTAAAAAAAAATCCATAATAACCTTTTTTTATAAATCCAGATTCAAAGTACAAATATTCATATACATCATATTGTTCAACATTATAATGATTTTTTTGTTATGGTAAGGAGATGCATTTTCGTGCATTTTTATGACTGCATGGGCCAAACTGTCCAAATAACTTTGATTGACAAGGTGAAGGTCGTAAAGGGAAATAACTCGGTTGTTCTAATCCCGTACCGTACCCGTGCTGTTAACAAGTTTGTTTAAAACGCGGCAATCGGTACCAGCCGAATATTGTTAAAATTTGTATTGTAAAATTTGTATTGTTGTGGGGTTTAAATTTTTTGTTGAATGGCAGCCATTTTGTTCTTATGTGCCAATTTTTCGAATAAGGAATAGGAACTAGTTCTTATTCCTTATTCAAATCCGAATAGGTAATAGAAGAAATACTGCCGGTGACACGAACAATGTCGTCGTCATTCTTTAACAATACCAATATCTAACTATGTTAAGGCTAAACAAACTAAATTTTAAGCAATTACTAAAATATTTTGGAAAATGAACAAAGTCGAATAAGGAATAAGAACTGATTTACTTATTCCTTATTCAAATCGAAATAAGTAACAGAAGTGATACCGCCGGCGACACCGACAATGCCGTCGTCATTATTTTCACTAATATCTCCTGATCTAACATTTTTACTAATATTTAACTGTTTAAAGGCCAAGCAAACTTAATTTAAGCTATTACAAGAGCATTTTTGAAAAAATGAACACAGCCAAATAAGGAATAAGGAACTGGTTACTTATTCCTTATTCAAACAAATAAAGTAAGAAAAAGATACCGGGGAAACAAAATATGTCGCCGTCATTCTTTCACATTACTAATATCTAACTGTTTTAAGGCCAAGCAACTTAATTTAAGTTATTACAAAAATCATTTTTAAAAAAATGAACAAGTCGAATAAGGATAAGGGAACTGGTTACTTATTGCTTATTCAACGCGGAATAAGTAACAGAAGAGTTACTGCCGGTGACACAAAAATATGTCGTCGTCATTCTTTCATAATACTCAATATCTCTTTCTTTTTAGGCTAAGCAAACTCAATTTTAGCTATTTCAAAGAATTTTTTTTAAAATGAAAAAAGCCAATAAGTAACAGAATGGATACCGTCGGTTACACAAGAAACATGTCGTCGTCATTCTTTCGGAAATACCAATTTCTAACTGTTTAAAGGTAAACAAACTTAATTCAAGCTATTACAAGGGCTTTTTGGAAAAAATGGACAAAGTCGAATAAGGAATAAGTAACTGGTTATGAAAATGCTGTATGCGCTTGAATAAGGAATAAGTAATCAGTTCCTTATTCCTAATTGACTTCTGTTCATTTCTTTTTTTGAAAAGGCTCTTTGTGATAGCTTAAATTAAATTTGTTTAGCTTTTATCCGATTAGATATTAATAATGAAAGAATGACGACGGCATTGTCGGTGTCGCGGGCGGTATCTCTTTGTTATTTCGGATTTTGAATAAGGAATAAGTAACCAGTTCCTTATTCCTTTATTCGACTGTGTCATTATCAAAAATGCTCGTAGTTAAAGCTTAATTAAGTTTGATTGGCCTAAAACAGTTAAATATTGGTATTTTGAAAGAATAACAACTACATTTTTCATGTCATCGGCGGTATCTCTTCTGTTACTTTTCGGCTTTTTTCATTTTTTCAAAAATGATCTTTGAAATAGCTTAAATTAGTTGTTTGGCCAAACAGTACTCATTGTAATGTAAAAGAATGACGATGACATTTGTCTTGTCACCGGCGGTATCTCTTCTGTTGCTATTCGCGTTTGAATAAGGAATAAGTAACCAGTTTTTATTCTTATTCGACTTTGTTCATTTTTTTTAAAATGCTCTTAGTTATACTAAATTAAGTTTGTTTAACCTAAAACAGTTAGATGATTGTGTATTGTTAAAGAATGACGACGACGTTGCCCGTTTCGCGGCGGTATCTCTTCTATTACTTATTCGCGTTTGAATAAGGAATAGTAACCAGTTCATTATTCCTTATCGACTTTGTTCATTTTTTCGAAAGCTCTTTGAAGTAACAAATTAGTTTGCTGGCCTTAAAATAGTTAGATATTGGTATTGTGAAAGAATGTCGACGATTATTTTGTGTCTTCGCAGCATCTCTTCTGTAACTTATTCGCGTTTGAATAAGGAATAAATAACAAGTTCCTTAAACCTTATTCGACTTTGTTCATTTTTTCAAAATGATTTTGTAATAAGCAAATTAAGTTGCTTGACCTTAAAACAGTTAAATATTGGTATTTTGAAGAATAACGACTGCATTTTTTATGTCATCGGCGGTATCTCTTCTGTTACTTTTCGGCTCTTTTATTTTTCTTTTTAAAAATGATCTTTGAAATAGCTTAAATTAAGTTTGTTTGGCTGAAACAGTGCTCATTTGTAATGTAAAGAATGACGATGACATTTGTCTTGTCACCGGCAGTATCTCTTCTGTTACTTATTCGCGTTTGAATAAAGGAATAAGTAACCAGTTACTTATTCCTTATTCGACTTTATTCATTTTTCTAAAAAATGCTCTTAGTTACAACTAAATTAAGTTTGTTTGGCCTTAAAACAGTTTTGATATTGGTAAATGTTAAAATGACGACGACATTGCCCGTTTCACCGGCAGTTTCTCTTCTGTTACTTAGTCACGTTTGAATAAGGAATAAGTAACCAGTTCCTTATTCCTTATTCGACTTTGTTCATTTTTTCCAAAATGCTTTAATTATAGGCTGAAATTAAGTTTGCTTGGCCTTAAAACAGTAAGATATTGGTAATGTGAAAGAATGACGACGACATTACCCGTTTCACCGAAAGTATTTCTTCTGTTACTATTCGCGTTTGAATAAGGAATAAGTAACAGTTTTCTTATTCCTTATTCGACTTTGTTCATTTTTTTATAAAATGCTCTTAGTTATAAGCTTAAATTAAGTTTGTTTGGCCTTAACCGGTTAGATATTGGTATTGTGAAAGAACGACGACGACGTTGGCCGTTTCACCGGCGGTATCTCTTCTGTTACTTATTCGCGTTTGAATAAGGAATAACTAACCAGTTACTTATTCCTATTCGACTTTATTCATTTTTTCGAAAAAGCTCTTTGATAAAAAAATTAAGTTTGCTTGGCCTTAAAATAGTTAGATATTGGTATTGTAAAGGAATGACGACGGCATATTTTGTGTCACCTGTAGTAACTCTTCTGTTACTTGTTCGCGTTTGAATAAGGAATAAGTAACAAATTCACCGCTTAAACCTTATTCGACTTTGTTCATTTTTAAAAGTGATTTTGTAATAGTTTAAATTAAGTTTGCTTGGCCTTAAAACAGTTAAATATTGGTATTTTGAAAGAATAACGACTACATTTTCATGTTATCGGCAGTATCTCTTCTGTTACTTTTTCCCTTTTCATTTCTTTAAAAATGATTTTAAAATAGCTTAAATTAAGTTTGTTTGGCCTTAAAGCAGTACTCATTTGTAATGTAAAAGAATGACGATGACATTTGTCTTGTCACCCGCAGTATCTCATCTGTTACTTATTCGCGTTTGAATAAGGAATAAGTAACCAGATACTTATTCCTTATTCGGCTTGTTCATTTTTAAAAAAATGCTCTTAGTTACAGCTAAAATTAAGTTTGTTTGGCCTTAAAATAGTTTGATATTAGTAATGTTAAAGTATGACGACGACATTGCCCGTTTCTCTGGCAGTTTCTCTTCTGTTACTATTCGCGTTTGAATAAGGAATAAGTAACAGTTCATGATTCCTTATTCGACTTTGTTCATTTTTTCAAAAATGCTTTTAATTATAGCTTAAATTAAGTTTGCTTGGCCTTAAAACAGTAAGATATTGGTAATGTGAAAGAATGACGACGGCATTACCGTTTTACCGGCAGTATTTCTTCTGTTACCTATTCGCGTTTGAATAAGGAATAAGTAACGAGTTCATATTCATTATTCGACTTTGTTCATTTTTATACTAAAATGCTCTTAGTTATAGCTTAAATTAAGTTTGTTTGGCCTAAAACAGTTAGATATTGGTATTGTGAAGAATGACGACGACGTTGCCCGTTTAACCGGCGGTATCTCTTCTGTTACTTATTCACGTTTGAATAAGGAATAAGTAGTGAGTTCCTTATTCCTTATTCGACTTTGTTCATTTTTGCAAAAATGCTTTCAATTAGCTTAAATTAAGTTTGTTTGGCCCTTAAAACAGTAAGATATTGGTAATGTGAAAGAATGACGACGACATTACCCTGTTTCGGCAGTATTTCTTCTGTTGCTTATTCGCGTTTGGATAAGGAATAGGTAACCAGTTTCTTATTCCTTATTCGACTTTGTTCATTTTTATAAAAACTCGAGTTATAGCTTAAGGGAACCGAAAGTCAAAAAAATTTATTCCCATGTTGTAGTCCGTACAATTTAATACAGAATCGCTTATTTGCAATCAAAATTAATGCGATATTAATTTTGATATCTTGATTTAAAAACGTCAATTTTTACCCGGTCGGTCGCTCAATGTAATCCGCCATGTTGCTTTATAGAGTCCACCTGACCCACTATGTGTGACGTCACACTGCGCTGATCAGTTTCGGAGACCAGCGACCGCTACCTTTTTCTTTTGATTGCTGATAGTATATAATTGAAATTTTCATTTGAGTCATAACAAAAAAAACTTATATTATCTATTAGAGCTTCTTTACCACTGATGGCCTTTCACGGTTTCACGACAAATTCCTTTCGATCCTACATAATTGGATTTTTTAAGGACCGATGGTTGCGGCGCAATTTCACCGTTTACATATAAACAAATGAGACAAAGTGCGAAGATTAATTTCAATTTACGTCAAAAGTATTTGTGCAGCATTTGCAAGTAAAACATATTTTATAATTGATGATCACCGGACTTGTACCGTATAATTTTGAACCCGAGTACATGGAGGAAGAACTGCACTCTCTAGAGGAATTTATGCAATCTAAATACACACAGATCCCTCTTTGTTACATTGGGACAAAATATGAGTGATCGTGTTAAAATCATATATATATATTATCGCTTCATATTGATATTGATTGTTCTCTTTTTCAAGTTATGCCGAGTCAATTTTGATACATGTGATGCAATAAATTTACATGTGGTTATATCATATTTGTGCTTTCTGTACGTGCTAAAAAGTGCCTAGAATGCACCAGATGCAATGTTAGATTTCATTTTTTCCGGGGAACCCTAGCACAACTGTGCGTATGCTTCATTTTTTATCCAGGTGCACCATTTCATAGAAAAACGTTTCATCAGTGCACAGAATTTTTGTCATCAACAGCAAAAATGGTATATTTTCCTGAACATTTTTAGGGATGCTGAACTTTCATTTGCTGAAATATTTTTACTAACATATTTATGTTGGACGGCTAAATAATATTTTTATGCAAACTTGATCATACATATAAATGTTACTCGAAGGTTAGTGACAAATAATGTATATGTATAAACTTTATATCGGCCTATCATTCATTAAATATATGGTTAGTTTTAATCGCAGTGATAAATTCATATGTAAATTACCTCGATCATGCACATCCAAAAATGTTGCATAATTTAAATTGGGCACTCTGCATTTTGTTGTGTAATTATCAAATGCAATTGACCAGTGTGCAATATGCAATAATGTGTGACCAGTTAGATTGTTGACAGAGGTCGCCAATTAACAACAAATCATATCGCATCTTTGTTGTGAAATATACCCATGGGCTATATCAATCAAATTCCTTCAATGGTTGAACCACGCTAATTATTTTCCATGGCAACGTTGTCAAAATGAGATATTGTTTGTGTTTCGATTTTATTGAAAACGAAAGTTTAATTTTAAAGATTAAAAGAAGATCAGCTTTCAGTGTTCCGCAACATGTAAGTATCTTCTATATTATCTTTTGCACATTTACTGTAACAACATGATTTTAGGAAATTATTTTGAATATAAATGCAGCCCTTATATAGACTAAATCTAGATCTAAAAAAAACAAATCTGTGTCTTAAATAATAGCATATGGTCCTGTAATAAAATACGTTTCGTTACAGTAGTTTCAACCTAACATTCTCGTAAAATGATGTGTTTCGGCATGATTTAGTTATACGAGAAAAGTTGTGCCACTTTGAAAATCATATGAAGATGGCATAAGTGTGAAATATTTAAATTCTTTTGTAATATTAGAAACTTAAAGAAAATGATTAAAATATATAGATCATTTCACAAAAGCCGAATGTAAAATGCATTTCTGTCTTGTCATGCATGATATTTCACCGAACGTCATTAAGCAATCATTTTCAAGATATTTTTTTAAGAAAAACCTGACATAAACATCGCTAAGACATTGTAATAAATTAAGTAAAAATGTACAATGTATTATATGAAATGGTTTGCCTCCAAAACAGCCGACATCCAGTTAGCAGGTGCGTGAAAGACCTCGATGTACTTCCGTAATTTAGACAGCGCAGTGTTGCGTCACATCTGGTTACTGGCGCAGGCGCAATAGGGCTTTAAAGCTATCAATGGCGGCGTCCTTAAACCAGATGGAAATCACGCAATTTCAATGAAAATTGAATAAATCATTAAAATGCGGTTGACCACGTTCAAACGCATTTTTGGAAATGAAATAAAATGACAGGCTCGTTTGAATTTCGCAATCGAGTTTTCTGACTTTCAGTACCCTTTAAATTAAGTTTGTTTGGCCTTAACACAGTTGGATATTGGTATTGTGAAGAATGACGACGACGTTGCCCGTTTCACTTGCGGTATCTCTTCAGTTACTTATTCAGGTTTGAATAAAAGGAATAAGTAACCAGTTCATTATTCCTTATTCGACTTTGTTCATTTTCCGAAAAGCTCTTTGAAATAGCTTAAATTAAGTTTGCTAGGCCTTAAAATAGTTAGATATTGGTATTGTGAAGAATGACGACGACATATTTTTGTGTCACCAGCAGTAACTCTTCTGTACTTATGCGCGTTTGAATAAGGAATAAGTAACAAGTTCATTAATCCTTATTCGACTTATTCATTTTTCAAAAATGATTTTTGTAATAACTTAAATTAAGTTTACTGGCCTTAAAACGGATAGATATTAGTAATATGAAAGAATGACGACGACATTGTCCCTGTCACGCGGCGGTATCACTTCTGTTACTATTTGCATTTTTCAAAATGCACTTTGTAATAGCTTGAATTAGGGTTGTTTGGTCTTATAACAGTTAGATATTAGTGATGTAAAAGAATGAAAACGACATATTTTGTTTCCCCGGCAGTATCTCTTCTGTTTACTTATTCGCGTTGGAATAAGGAATAAGTAACAATTGCTTATTCCTTATTCGGCTTTGTTCATTTAAAAAAAATGTCTTAGTAAAAGCTTAAATTATGTTTGTTTGGTATTTAAACAAATAGATGTTAGTATTGTGACAGAATAACGACGACGGATTTTTGGGTCAGGCAGTAACTCTTCTGTTGCTTAATCGGATTTGAATAAGGAATAAGTAACCAGTTCATTATTCGGAAAAAGAATAAGGAATAAGTAGATTTGTAGTCATAACATTATCTTTGTCATTTCTTTATTGGTGACATACTAACTGCGGTATGCATATATAATGTGTTCCGACCCTATTAATTTCGTCTCAGACCCGTCTCATTGCCCCCACATGATAAAAATCATAAATGTCGATAAAGAAGGACGGCAACTCTGTAGACCTGCGTGATGCTTTATATGAGGTTGACTTAATTCCCCTGATTTTGTGATATCGGTCGTTATGTGATGGTTCCCACAATCACTTTATCTTTCAGTTCGGATATACTTTGTGCCTCTACTCCGACATTTGTATTTAATATATCAATAATCATGCTTTCCAAATCCTTCTCAAGATGCTGGTTGCCCCTATCACATAAGACAAGGAAAATGTTCATGATTATTATCATAGCATCGATATACATCGAAACAAAAACAAACATTAATAAAACAATTTGATACAATGTACATAAATATCAACACCATTTACATGCTTAAAATAAAAAACCAACTGTTTACTGATATTTTTTGGTGAACTTCAGTATGGTTTAATATGAGATTTCTTTACATGTTGTAAGTTTTCTTCAACAATACAATTACTTTTAGGTTCATGCCAGAAAGAGTTTGAAAATCACTAAAAAGATTAATTATACATGCTATAAAAGATAAGTGATATCAAACAGATGAACACCATTAACTACTTGCTACAAACAAAACAGATGTCGAATAAGAACAAAATAGCAGCATTACGTACACGGTATACAGTTCACACACTTCTAGTCGATGTTTGTATTCTAATAGATTTTGCATACTCACACGTCAGTAAACTTCACACACACGTTTAACAGTCTTAGTTATACTGTAAAATGAGATCAGTATATCTAACACAGAAAACACGAAGCCTCTTGTCAAAACTTCCGAACCATAAAACGTGAAAATATATTTCCGCGCTTTATACACAAGGTGAGCTGGAGTCACACTCGAATCAGTACTGTCATATATCAAGCCATATATCACGGTGCTACCATTTCAATGAATAATAATCCCATTCGTTTCCTATTTCTAAGTTTATATCTGTCGTGTACGCCGTCCTCGCACGTTTCTGTGGCGATCTGAAAAAACATAAGATAAAATAAGAAACACTGATTACTGAGTCTGTATAGCGGCACTGTCTATAACATTGAAACGGTCCTTTAAAACAAATTGGAAAGCAGAACCCGGTGTCTTATTTAGAATTCTTTCAGTTGAATTTTATGTTCAATCATTGCATTGCTAATGTTGTAATTTAGCTCAGGGTAATGTGTTTTATTTTACATTATTTTGTAGAGAAGAGCGGGGTCTTC
Organism: Saxidomus purpurata; assembly: GCA_022818135.1. Taxonomy (NCBI): domain Eukaryota; kingdom Metazoa; phylum Mollusca; class Bivalvia; order Venerida; family Veneridae; genus Saxidomus; species Saxidomus purpurata. Next base: position 4,367 of record JAFMSR010002751.1, on the reverse strand, counting down.
ATGGGGGTGATCTAAACGAATAAAAATTCACAAAAAAGAATTGCTTGATCATGATTTTAGCTCAATTTAGTCTGCGCCTTGAATCAAATGAGCTTTTTTTAAGTCATTCAGCGATTTTATAGGTATGTACAAAGTGAATTTACAACATTATGTTTTAAATTCCATGTACTATCCAGCCAAAACAAAATGGTGTGCCTTTTTTAGCTATGTAAAGGTTATACAAACCTTAAGTTGTACTTGATAACAGGACAACAGGATTCCATAGTTTTTTGTCTTGTAAAGACGATGTATCTTCGCTACAGGACTGTAAAGAGGGATACGTTCACAGTTGGTGCGCAGCTAGAAAAACATGACTGTAAGTTATAAGTCAATTATCTGTACCAAATCAAGAAAATTATGGTCCTAATATTGTACTATGTCAAGTCTACTGTTGAACTAATCAGGATTAGAAATTGTTAGGGGCTACAACGATTAAGAGATGGTGAGGGGTCACTTATTATGAAGGACATGTCTTAATTAGAAAGTGAAAAGTGTGTACCGTCCAATACATATATAAAGTCAGTGTGGCGATTAAGGTTGATACCTAGGAAACCATGCTACAACGTGAAATAGAAAATTTGTTTCAAGTTAAGACGAGTTAAACGGACGTTCGAATCGTATTTCAGTCATTTTACAGGCGGGCATTTCACTTAACCACCCTGCTTTTTTAAATTACTATATCGAGAACCCTATCTTTCGTCAGAAACTCTCGACTTCATCACACAACGAGATACAGTCAGTAGCAGGGTTCGAACTGATTACCTTCAGCCAATGAGAGGCTACCACAATGATTTCCAAGTCAGCGAATCTGACCACACAGTCACGGAGGTGGAGCTAAAGTAAATTATTTCATTGATACAAAATAACATTATAGTTATCATCCTTACATCAATACTGGCGTTCCATACATTTGAATTGGACGGAGCTTCACACATTGTTTTCAGCATATTTTCTTCAGGTATGTAATCCATGTTGCTGCATGGTCCCGGCATTGTTGGTGCAAACATTGCGTGGTTGTTCAGACTTTGTAAAACAGCGTCCTTGTCGCACGTTGGCACATCTGCATTGGTGAAACAAATATAAATGTGATGTGAGAATTCGTTTGGAATTATATACTTTAATGGCACGACCACATGTGATATAAGTAAATAATATGAACATTCAGCTGTCACTCTACATGTATAAATGTATCAGTGTTGGTTGAGCTAAAGCACGTGGGACATCAGTCACGTGGCCGAGGACACGTGTTGTGTGACCTGATTTGTATTGAACATGCGTCCTCTAGGTTACAGTCAGTAATCGCCACATCAACTTCACCACTGAGGTCAAGTTTAAAAACGTATTTCTTCTTTCACCATCAGCACGGAGATTGATACGTTATACGACGTATGTTTCACCACGTGATTTTTCTGGATTATTACGTAAGTCATTATAGTTGAGTTAATCAGTTTGTATTTAAATGAGTGCGTTCATCTTATATTTACCATGTGGACAAGGACCATTGTTACAGTCAAGTCTCTCCTCAGAATTTCCGCTGCAATTTTGCCGCCATTTTCTGGCGCCGGGTTCGTGCATGTCCGGTACCTGAAAGCGTACCCGTCTCCGCACATCGATCCACATTTAGTTGTGACTGTCCAACCGACCAGTTACCATCTGAAAAACCAGAAAGAGCTATATTTGCCAGAAAGAAGGAATTTACTTTCATTGCAATATTAACCAGAAGAAGGCATTTACTTTCATTGGTAATATTAACCAGAACTTTCATTGGTAATATTAACCAGAAAGAAGGCATTTACTTCATTGGTAATATTAACCAGAAAGAAGAAAGAAGGCATTTACTTTCATTGGTAATATTAACCAGAAAGGAGGCATTTACTTTCATTGGTAATATTAACCAGAACGGAGACATTTACTTTCATTGGTAATATTAACCAGAAAGAAGGCATTTACTTTCATTGGTAATATTAACCAGAAAGAAGGCATTTACTTTCATTGGTAATATTAACCAACACTTTCATTGGTGAACGCTACATTATGTTCTATGGTGAACGATGTAGGCCACTTTTTATAGCAAGTTCGAGGGACAGTCATAAACAATGTATACAGATTCATATTAATCCATCGAAGATAATTACATTGTTTGATTTCCCAATATAATTGTTACATATTCCTCTATAAATTTCCGACGACTGACCAATAGACGGAGTTACCCTTTCGACTAGTTGTATACTGTATCATACATATTCAATGTAAATTAAGCTGAAAATGGCATTTAAATGAATCAAGTTGTGTTACTCGGGATATTTTATGCAGCATTGCTGTAAAAAGTTTCTGTTAATCTTACCTACCTGTTATACAAGATGGCATAACGCATTCAGTGATTTCGTGAGACAGTCCGTCACAGTCTTTACCGCCGAATTGGGGAGTCGGGTTGTTACAATATCTTAAGGCAATTTCCTGTCCCCGTCCGCATGTTACACTGCACGAGATGTTGCAGAAAATCACCCATCCACCTTCTGAAATTTGCAAACATGTCAAACATGAATGTAGATTTTGTTTAGATTTATTACGATATATAACTTTTTTCATTAATTTTAATTAGTTAAATGTTTTAACTTAATTTAAAATTAAAGTCATACATGTATTGGCACACACTTGGTATCCCATTTCAAATCTTATTTCACATTTTTAATTGAATATATTACTTTGACTGAGATCGCGTTGCATACTAAGAGAGGTAACACGTGCGAAAATATCGCATACAAATTATGAAGTTAGCTCCCATACACCTGTGTTCATGGTGACACATAGGTATTTTTTTTATGAAAGTTTAAGAGTGTTTAACAAAATCTTATATTGTTGTTACCTATAGGACATTCCATTGTTGAGCAAATTTTGGTTTCAGTATTGTTTCCTGCACAAGATTGGCCGCCATTTTGTGGAGATGGATTATCGCAGTGCCTCGTTCTGGTTCGAGTTCCGTTTCCGCATGTACTGCTGCAGCCAGTCCAATTCAACCAAAATCCCCATGATCCATCTACATACCAAAGTAAAAAAAGTATAGCGAATAAAATATATACATTAAAAGAAATGATTTGAACGGGTTTTTTAACGGAAACAAAAAAAAAAGATTTTCAGAGCCTGATAGTCAACAATAATTTATTATAACTTATAAGATGAAATGGATGTTTAAAATACGACAGAAGCACGAATTATGATACAATTGCTCAGCGTCAACCGTCCGCTTACTTATTCCTTCAACCGACATCCCAGAACCACCACGATGAAACCACATTCTGCTTTTGTTGACCAGTGTTGGAAAATCTCTATATCACATCTGCCAATGTAACATGAGATTTCAGAATTACTTGTCACGTAACGTTTAAACAATGTGACGTCACCTTACCAAACTCAGATCTGAGGAACGTTTGTTTTCACATAAAAGCCATCATTTCGATAAGTTTGTATTTAAATATCTACTATAAAGGCAATACGGTAGGTAAGAAATAGTTTCTAATATGATATGGTTGGTTCAGATGGAGTTATCAGATGGAAATATCAGTCACCCGGGTAATTGTTTCATGCGAAACTCGACAGAGCCTCGTTCCCACCAAAGCAGTTACCCTTATTGAAGAATATTTTGATGTGAACCATATGCCTATAGAAGAAACTAATAATATATGTGCTTAGTACATTTAAAAATGCAACACTTATATTTTGTGTTGTAGGTATTAAACGCTCTATACAGCGGGTTTTGGTCATTTAAACAGGCGGACACTTTACTAAATAATGTTCCTGGAACGAACCAGTTCTAGACTATTTTTTTTTAGAATTAAACTTTATGCATTCATATTAATAGAGAACTGATTTTCAGATGTAAACGTGCGAGGGAAAAGCGTTGGCTGGTATTTTGTTAGAAATATTGATGGTGCTTATTAAACAAAGTAGTGACTTTTTTATCCAAGTATTGTTTTCGTCTCAAATAACATGTTCCGATAGCTTTAAAATAGTCATTCAATATTTGTCAGAAAATGGCTTCAATTTTACAAATTTTAAGCTTTAATTTTAATTTTGAAACTTCCTTGTGATTATTAATATAACAGTCAGTTTTCTGATCATTATTGGGGGGAACCTTAGTATAAAGTTGACATAGCCGTCATGGAAAAAAATGTATATAGTAGGCCTAATATAGAAACTTCTCCATTTAAACATGTTAAGAATCTAGTAGTAAAGTTTTGCTAAAGCACTGTTCGCTACCATATCTTTATTGTAAGGGCCCCCATGGGCTTTTTTAGCACAAGAAAGTTCCAAAATTAAAATCAAACTTG
>JAFMSR010002750.1:0-20743 GCA_022818135.1 Saxidomus purpurata | reverse complement strand
TAAAGGCTTCACAGGCAAGAGTTGTGAACGTGGTACGTATTCAGACAATAACAATGTCGTTTTGAATGAATTTAAGATAAATAGGACATCTCTCTTAAACGTTTACGTTTGTGTCATCATATTAAACTCACTGCGTATGTATGTTAATAATACACAAAGTTGAGTCCGAGGAACGGTGACGTAGATATAGTGCAAACCACATAAACCCCAAGGTACCAGTATTTCGGGTAACTGGTCGCTCCAGAGCAACACCGATAAACCACCTATTACTTATTATATGTTTAATCTGACCTTATAAGGGTATTCACTGTTTTGTGTTTGAGGTGTTCTATACATATTGTACCTTTGGCAAAGTGTTATTATTACGAGTACATGTATATATTTGATATTGTTGCCATGGTTCCTGCCCTTCCTCACAGTTCGACAGTATGTTAGTCTGGTTGTATGCAGTAGCTGTGATTAATGTGATAGCGTAATGTAGTGTTAATATCCCCCAGGGCGGGGGATATTGTTTTGGTGTTGTCAGTCTGTTAGTTCGTCCGTCGGTATGTCCGTCCGTCCGGAGTCATAACTTAAGACCCAATGGATATAATTGCATGATACTTTAGATACGTGTTCAATAGCATAATGCCGCGGTGCACACACAACTTTTGTCAAGATTGGATTAGTATCTCTAGAGTTATTAATCATTTTTCTCTATATTCAATATAAAATCTTTAAGATTTCTATTTCTCTGAATCCAGTTATCAAAATTAAATGTAATTGGCTCAAACAATAGAATGATCACTCTTTTGCTAATATCCACTACCTACACAAGGTCTTTATGACTGTAACCTGAAGAATGAAGATATCACATCAGTGATAAAGCCCCAGTGGAAACAGACAGACCGATACACTTTCCAGTTGTTCTTTTTCAGCTTAGTACGGGGGTTGATAATTCACTGAATTTGTTCGTTACTGTAGAATTGACATATCCGATAATTTAAAATTTGCAAAAGGGAGATTTATCCTATCATAAATCTTTTACTTGCATGCATATTTTTCGAAGTGTTTGAAATTGACGTACTGCAGAATTGGCAAAAATCTTAATCATTGTGTTTTTTTTATTTGGTGTTGGAGAAGGAAGAGACGTTTTTGTTAAAAAATCGCGTAGTGCAATGGTGTAAAAGATGATTATTTATGAAAAGACGACCAAGTCTTTGATGTAAACGTTGACTTACTAAAGCACTTAACAAAAATGAAAATATATAAAGATTTTTAAATTCCGACAAGTAATAAATGTAAAGATTCACATTAAAAAAAATACATTTATATTCCTTTTTAGCTCGACTTTTCTATGAAAAGGGGAGCTATCCTACTCGCCCCGGCGTCGGCGTCGGCGTTGGCGTCACACCTTGGTTAAGTTTTTCGTACCACCCCACTTTATTTCAGAAGTATTAGAGGTATGGCTTTGAAACTTACCATACTTGTTTACCATCATAACCTCCATCTACAGACAAGAGTACCTAACTCTGTCAAGGTTTTTGACAGAATTATGGCCCTTTTTTACTTAAAAAGTGTATTGAGCTTGGTTAAGTTTTTTGTACCACCTCACTTTATTTCAAAACCATTGGAGGTATTGCTTTGAAACTAACCATACTTGTTTACCATCACGACCTTCATCAACAGACAAGAGGACATAACTGTGTCAAGGTTTTTGACAGAATTATGCCCCTTTTTTACTTAGAAAATACATTGAATATAGGTAAAATCCACTTATTGCCTTAACCCTTTGAGATATTGCTTTGAAACTTTTAATGCTATTTCACATCATTACCCCCATCTGTACGCAAGAGAAGGTAACTCTGTCAGGGATTTGTTTTAAAAATTAAGGCCTTTTATCGACTTAGAATCTTGGTTAAGTTTTTCGTACCAGTCCACTTTTTGACTGAACTGTTTGAGATATTAATTTGAAAGTTGGAATACTTGTTTACTATCATGATCCCAAAACATGGGCAGGAGAAGGTAATTCTGTCAAGGATTTTATTTGAATTATGGCCCTTTTTGACTTAGAATTTCAGTTAAAATTTTCATTCTTGTCCACTTGTTGACTTAACCATTTGAGATATTACTTTGGAAGTTGGAGTTCTTATGTGCCATCATGAGACCTATCTGTAAGCAAGAGAAGATAACTCTGTGAAAATGTTTCTTGATTTGTACTTAGAAATTCCTAGTTAAAGTCTTGTGTGCCCTTAACTGTCAAAGTTTTGTTTTATAGGCAAGCACTAAAAAAGTCGAGCGCGCTGTCCTTCTGACAGCTCTTGTTTTTAATGTTTTCAAGACAGTTCCCGAATATATGGCCGTTTTAATTATGTATTGTTACTTAGGTGTTTTTTATCTTAAGAATACTTATTAATACAAAAGTATTTGTTACTTAAATTGGATACTTCATGCTTGCCGGACCACTTTTATTGTTCTATCATACCCTGTCATTCGCATGTTTATACATCCTTTTTTATAAATTTCTTACAACCCCTCTTGTTCATTCAATTTCTTTCACTCTATTTGTTGTATTTTTGTATTTTTTCCCATATATACATATAGTATTTTTGCTATAACAAATATGTGGTCAATATTATATTTTATATCATAAAAAAACCCGTTGTCGCCGTTCTCTCTGACATCATACTTACACTCTTTTATTTTCTTACACTCTTTTGTTGATCATTATCTGCAATATATCTATATACATGTATAACATATTATTATATTTTGACCGTAATTCTACGCTTAGTTTAGCCATGTATTTTGTATCAACACCTAAATATGATAATTTTACTTCTTCGTCGTCAATATTACGTTGAACACTACATTTGTATATAGACAAATGATTTCTCTATGATCTCAATTGCCATACATCAGACTATCAGGTATTATCGTTTGGCTTCAATTTCCTATAGCACTTTCAGCCACGATTTCAAGTCGTAATTTTAAAGCGATTAACAAGCCATTTAGAGAATATTTTTGATAGATTTTCCAAACAGAAAAATGGATTTTTCATGTCTAAATCAATCTAAACAGGACATAAATGCTTGCTTGCCTTCTAAAAACAAAAATAATATCAAACAGGGAATGCCTCGTACCAAAAACGCAGCCTCCCCAAAACGAGCCCCACAGCACCCAGAAGTGCACACACACACACACACACACACACACACACTAGCATACTAAGCATACTAAGTCATTTTACATTGTATTATTCATTTAAACATACACGGGTTGAATATTTTCTCTAAAGTCATGTACACATTTTGTATGCCTGTGTATTTGAAATTTTGCTACATGCTCCCTAGAATATAACTGAACAATTTCTCAGAAGCATCATGCCTCGTTTAATGAATTTGGCTTTAAAAAAACATTTCCTTTTTTAAAGATGAACTGGATCGCTGTTTGTTGATTTCGCGCATTAAAGTAAAGCGCGAAAAATTATTTTCACGGACGCGTGTACATTAAAAGATTTAGCTTATCGCAAGAAAGTTTTGTTTGTCACCGTGCAGATAGGTAAAACGTATGTGAGAGAAATAATCGTCGATGATCTGTACTTTATACTTACACATATTATACTTAGCAGTATTCCGTTATTCAGCAATATTTCTCCCTTAATCCCGTTAAAACATCAGTGTAAGTCGTCATCTGTGAAAGCGAGACAATAAGTTGCTAGTTCACTCTTTTGATAAACTGTCAAATCAAACTGAGATGTAAAAGAAGTCATTTGATTAAGGTGGGTTGTCCACGCCTGACAAAGTGTAAATGTGAAGTGTGTAGGTTTTTTTCGGGCAGACAGCTTTTGTGCTAACGGAAAACAGGTTAAGGATTTTAACATTCACAGTAGAAAAGGAATATACAGCAATGTTCGGAGAAGAGTACGTGAGAACGGATAACCAATGACTAGGGCGGGTTGAGGTTGCAGAGAGGGGAAGGGAAAAGAGAGAGGGTAGAGAAAGGAGATTAGGCATTATAAAAAAAACAATTTGTTAGTTTATCTGTTTGTTTTAAGCTTCTATTAGACGTTTAAATTGAATAAATTTCAATTGATCCGCGGTGAAGGCATAATGCATTTCTTACCGTTACAAATAATACATTTCCATTTCGAGAATTTTTTATAAGTACTAATGTTTGATATAAATCACGGTTGTTGATACGTGGAATATCAAAGTCCGCCAATATAGCGAAAATAAGAACTGCGCGATGAATAACCCTTATACAATACTTTATCCACTTATTATGTATGTCTTATACTGTAATGTACATAAAAGGGTTCGTAAACAAGGGATATGACGTATATTTACATATATTGATGACTGTACCTCTAGCCATTGTGGTAATGGAACATGCATTGACGGTATCAACAATTACACATGTGCATGCACTTCAGGCTTCACAGGTCGGAGTTGTGAACGTGGTAAGTTCTGATACATTGACAATGTCGTTTGTAATAAATTAATCTTTTAATTTTACGTAATCATATTAAAGTCACTGCGTAATAACATGTGTATGAATTCGTAAACAATGTTTATGTATACTTACAGATATTGACTACTGTATTTCTAGCGAGTGTGGTAATGGAACATGTATTGACGGTATCAACAATTACACATGTGCATGTACTTCAGGTTTCATAGGATTAAATTGTGAACATGGTACGTACTAGTATATAGACAGTGTCGTTTTGAATAAGTCAACGGTTTATTTTTTAAGTGATCATATAAGATGCACGGCGTAAGTACAAATGTATATATATAATGCAGAAAGTTGAGCCTAGGGTATAGTGAGGTAGACATGGTGCAACCACGTTAACCTCAATAACCAGTACTTTGGGTTACTGGCCGCTCCTTTTTTAAAGATGAACTGGACCGCTGTTTGTTGATTTCGCGCATTAAAGTAAAGCGCGAAAAATGTTTTTCACGGACGCGTGTACATTAAAAGATTTAGCTTATCGCAAGAAAGTTTTGTTTGTCACCGTGCAAATAGGTAAAACGTATGTGAGAGAAATAATCGTCGATGATCTGTTCTTTATACTTACACATATTTTACTTAGCAGTATTCCGTTAGTCAGCAATATTTCTCCCTTAATCCCGTTAAAACATCAGTGTAAGCCGTCATCTGTGAAAGCGAGACAATAAGTTGCTAGTTCACTCTTTTGATAAACTGTCAAATCAAACTGAGATGTAAAAGAAGTCATTTGATTAAGGTGGGTTGTCCACGCCTGACAAAGTGTAAATGCGAAGCGTGTAGGTTTTTTTCGGGCAGACAGCTTTTGTGCTAACGGAAAACAGGTTAAGGATTTGAACATTCACAGTAGAAAAGGAATATACAGCAATGTTCGGAGAAGAGTACGTGAGAACGGATAACCAATGACTAGGGCGGGTTGAGGTTGCAGAGAGGGGAAGGGAAAAGAGAGAGGGTAGAGAAAAGAGATTAGGCATTATAAAAAAAAAATTGTTAGTTTATCTGTTTGTTTTAAGCTTCTATTAGACGTTTAAATTTAATAAATTTCAATTGATCCGCGGTGAAGGCATAATGCATTTCTTACCGTTACAAATAATACATTTCCATTTCGAGAATTTTTTATAACTACTACTGTTTGGATATAAATCACGGTTGTTGATACGTGGAATATCAATGTCCGCCAATATAGCGAAAATAAGAACTCCGCGATGAATAACCCTTATACAATACTTTATCCACTTATTATGTATGTCTTATACTGTAATGTACATAAAAGGGTTCGTAAAAAAGGGGTATGACGTATATTTACAGATATTGATGACTGTACCTCTAGCCATTGTGGTAATGGAACATGCATTGACGGTATCAACAATTACACATGTGCATGCACTTCAGGCTTCACAGGTCGGAGTTGTGAACGTGGTAAGTTCTGATACATTGACAATGTCGGTTGTAATAAATTAATCTTTTAATTTTACGTAATCATATTAAAGTCACTGCGTAATAACAAATGTGCACACATGTGTGTATGAATTCGTAAACAAGGTTTATGTATATTTACAGATATTGACTACTGTATTTCTAGCGAGTGTGGTAATGGAACATGTATTGACGGTATCAACAATTACACATGTGCATGTACTTCAGGTTTCATAGGATTAAATTGTGAACATGGTACGTACTAGTATATAGACAGTGTCGTTTTCAATAAGTCAACGGTTTATTTTTTAAGTGATCATACAAGATGCACGGCGTAAGTACAAATGTATATATATAATGCAGAAAGTTGAGCCTAGGGAATAGTGAGGTAGACATGAGGCAACCACGTTAACCTCAATAACCAGTATTTTGGGTTACTGGCCGCTCCTTTTTTAAAGATGAACTGGATCGCTGTTTGTTGATTTCGCGCATTAAAGTAAAGCGCGAAAAATTATTTTCACGGACGCGTGTACATTAAAAGATTTAGCTTATCGCAAGAAAGTTTTGTTTGTCACCGTGCAAATAGGTAAAACGTATGTGAGAGAAATAATCGTCGATGATCTGTACTTTATACTTACACATATTATACTTAGCAGTATTCCGTTAGTCAGCAATATTTCTCCCTTAATCCCGTTAAAACATCAGTGTAAGCCGTCATCTGTGAAAGCGAGACAATAAGTTGATAGTTCACTCTTTTGATAAACTGTCAAATCAAACTGAGATGTGAAAGAAGTCATTTGATTAAGGTGGGTTGTCCACGCCTGACAAAGTGTAAATGTGAAGCGTGTAGGTTTTTTTCGGGCAGACAGCTTTTGTGCTAACGGAAAACAGGTTAAGGATTTGAAAATTCACAGTAGAAAAGGAATATACAGCAATGTTCGGAGAAGAGTACGTGAGAACGGATAACCAATGACTAGGGCGGATTGAGGTTGCAGAGAGGGGAAGGGAAAAGAGAGAGGGCAGAGAAAGGAGATTAGGCAGCATAAAAAAAAACAATTTGTCAGTTTATCTGTTTGTTTTAAGCTTCTATTAGACGTTTAAATTGAATAAATTTCAATTGATCCGCGGTGAAGGCATAATGCACTTTTTACCGTTACAAATAATACATTTCCATTTCGAGATTAAATTGTGAACATGGTACGTACTAGTATATAGACAGTGTCGTTTATTTTTTAAGTGATCATATAAGATGCACGGCGTAAGTACAAATGTATATATATAATGCAGAAAGTTGAGCCTAGGGAATAGTGAGGTAGACATGGTGCAACCACGTTAACATTAACAACCAGTATTTTGGGTTACTAACTAGCCGCTCAAGTACAGTACCTAGGGTTATCCCCCTATCATATACCCGGTAAGCTTAATCATGCTTACAAACGTATTCATTATTTTGTGTATGTCGAGTTCAGTTACATGTATATTTATATTATGATACTATTGCCCTGCCTACCGCTTTTTGTTCACGGTTAGACAGCGTGTTGGTCAAATGTGTTTAAAGATGCACTGTTGGTGGAAAGGCCTGATTTAGTGTTTTTACTGTAAACTTGACGTATCTGAATAAAAAAAATGCAAAATGAAGTATTCGCTTATTATAAATATAAAATTGACATGAATATGACAATTTTTAAGTGTTTGAATTGACGAAGTGCGGAATTGGCAGAAAAAATGTAGCACAATCAAAATTATTCCGTATATTATGTAAAAGTAATACAATTTTACTATATAATTTTACTGATTTCAGTGCCAACAGATTGCTATGATCTTTATCATGTTGGTGGGAAAAGAAGTGATGGTGTTTATACAATAGTCACGTGGAAAACTCACCAAGACATCCAGGTATATTGTGACATGACGACAGATGGAGGGGGCTGGACGGTAAGTTATCCGGTAGAAATTTACAGCGGAGATATATGATTATTTCTTAGACATTCTGATTTAAAAACAAACATATATCTTGTCTTATTTCTTCACACCGCGCATCGATATGTTTTGGCTTGGCTACCAAATAAAACATTAGTCGTGCATACCCAGCTGCGAAATTTACATACAAGTCACAATAAATTGAACATCCGACATATACAGTGGTGTACAAATTTCACCATCGCGATATACTTCATAAGACACTTGATCTGATGATAAGTCGGATGGAGTAAATTTACGATGAACAAGCATAAAGGCCCATCGCTGCCAAAACTACGTCGCTTCCTATCGCGTTGCGCGTGGTCCATGCTCAGTTAGCTCTAAATCGCTTATGTGCTGATAAAAAACTACGGATAAAGAATAAAAGGATAGGTAAGTTCTTAAGTAATAAATCCTTTATGCAACTTCTGTGTTTGTAAAGTTCTTTTACTATGTTTTTAGTCCTATATGGTAATATACATGTAAGTATAAATACAGGGAAGAAAAAACACAATAAACGGCGTGTCAGCTGCATGTTTAATTTCAACACTGTAATTGTACAAAATTACACATGTAGTGAGTATTGTTCAGGATTTAGAACTAACTGAAAATGCGTGAACAAGTTTCAGCTATCACATCTAAGTTAAAGCACAATGTTCACGAAAGGTAATTTTGCCTTGACAACTGCTAAATAAATATACATGTATATGCATACGGTCAGATCCCCAGTGGTGTTTTTGCCACTGACCGTTCCAAGGCGGTGCCCCACTGTGTTCCTTTAATTGTTCGTTTTGTCCTCGTGTGTTTGCTTTGTATGCTAGTGTGTGTCGGTAGTATATGTGTGTGTGTGTGTACATGATTGTGTGTGTGTGTGTGTGTGTGTGTGTGTGTGTGTGTGTGTGTGTGTGTGTGTGTGTGTGTGTTGGTGGTGTGCACTTCTGGGTGCTGTGGGGCTCGTTTTGGGGAGGCTGCGTTTTTGGTACGTGGCATTCCCTGTTTTATATTATTTTTGTTTTTTTGACATTCTTTGCAATATAATTTCTGAGCCTTTTATTTAAAGTATTCCTTTTGTTACAAGTTCAGTGTTTAAACATGTGGTTTAAACAAAATGAAGTATGTTTCTAATAAAGGGTAGTATACATATAATTTGAATACACGTCAGTCAAAACAAATTGTGGCATTTCATTGTGTATAAACGGTTGACAATATATTTCTCAAAACTACAGAATGAGAGATTATTTTAATTATTAAATACAATAAGACTTAGTATATGCATTCAGAGATTAAAGGATGAAGTGGTATTTATAAAAGCTTTACTTTTTATATCAAGATCACTGCTCCTAAATGGTAGGTGTTAAATGTAAATAATCACGGTCTTAACTAACTATATTTTGCAAAAGCTAGGCTTTGTAAATATTGTATAAATGTACTTTTCATAGCAATCAATTTATTTAGTCAATTTTGTGTATGTTTTCCACAAGACTAAATGTAAAATTCCTGTTGGATATGCCATAGGCATCAAACAAATAATAATCAATTAAATAGGCTAGGTGCTCTTAATATGAGTACTGCAGTACATATTTAAGGTAGACACAGAATATGTTTGAAAAATGAATGAAGATAACTATTAAACCTACACTTGTAACTAATCTGCTTGCATTACTCTTAAAACACATTAAGCATATTATTTAATATAAATTAAGTGAAGATATACGCACAGTGCATACATTAATCGCGTAGGTTCTCAGTTAAATTGTAGTTTCAACTGCGTTAAAGACTAAAAACAAACCGGAAAAATCAACGTTCACAATTTTGTATCGCAAAATAATAATAATATACACTTTTAACTTCACTACTCCTTGTGTTACAGTAGTCGGAACGTAACAGTTTTTGCGTATATCGTGCGTGTAACGTGCGTATAACGTGCGTGTAACGTGCGTATAACGTGCGTGCGCTCATCGTGTATTTTGTTAATCGATATCGTGTATCATATCGTATCATTCATCGTGCAACGTGCACTATATACTTATACACGATACTCTATACACGGTATACGATTCCCGGTGCACGATAGGCCTATACGGTATACGATTCGATGTTTTATTCACTCGTGAATTGTTTTAGTAAGCGTGTACATCTCCGCAAAAAGAAATTAAGTGCTGACTTCACATTGTATTATTTTTCATTCGGCAGTGCAATACGGGCAATAATGACTTCCGGGACAGGTAGAAGACAGTTTACACCTGAAATCCGAAATTTAATCATATTTTTTCTGCGGAAAGGACATAATTTTTCTTCAATATCTAAGGCATTATATTAAGTGCAGTAGGCAAGGTATAAGGAAATTCATTAGGAATTATAACAGGACAGGGAACATCAACTACTTTAGAAGGTAAACTATTAAATATTTATTAGGTAATTAAAAATAATATGACGAATCGACGAATCATCGATGGTTTTACAAAATCAGTTAAAGTCCGAGCAAAAATGATAAAATAATTGTACAGTACCTTTTTTTAAAATTACATCTTGTTTAGGGTAATCCTTGTAATCGTTATAAAAAATAATCGCCACACGAATTTAATTTAAAACTATGAATGATTTATTGAATAGATGATTATGTTAACTGTCAAAAAGACATATGGACAGTGTCTTATATGTAGTGGCGCTTTAAAGACACGTGTTGACGGCAATTAACTTCCGCCCATTTTCTCGCACCTCAGGATCAATATTCAAATTCAAATTTGACACTTACTGTAAATTATTTCGCACCTTGGTAAACTGTGGACATTTGAAACTTACCGAAGTCTTTTTTTCTATTGCACACATTTGTACGTGCGAAACCTGTAATTAATTGGTCTTATTCTTTTGGTCCCATTAACAGTATAAGGACAACAAATTGTTAAAGAGAAACAAAACAAACAGATTGGGTAGAGAAAAAAAACAATCAAATTTTAAGTAAAATGTAAAAAGGCCAAAGTAATTGCATAACGTGTACGCGTCTATCGTGTAGTGTGCAGCGTGAGCTTCGTAAATAGTTCATATCGTGTATCGTTCTGAATTGTGTACCGTGTATTTACCGTACGTACGTGCGTGTTATGTGCGTACATCGTGCTTGTATCGTGCGCTCCGTGTGACAACTACTGTACTGTTAGCAACAAAAAATCAAGTGTTTCTTTTAGTCGTCCAAAGTTTAAATCAGTATGAGTTCCTATACGAACTGAATTCAATCGCTTCAAATGCCCAAACATAGATTGTCGTTTTTTTATATTAGTTTAATGCCCGTCGTTTCAAATGTATTTCGGTCATTTTTACAGTTGGCCAATTAACCTAACCATCGTCCCCGAGAAAAACCAGTACTAGATCGCTCTTCTCCGGAAGAAACTTCCAACATTCTCACAAAAAGAGGCATGATCGGTAGCAGAATTCCAACACATGACCCTAAATCTATCATAAGTTACAGTTACCGTATTTTAAGTCAGTCGACCACGGAGACAGTCCAAAACTATAGAACCGGACTGTTTTGGAGACACTGCCTATACTTTTGTGGTTCAATCGCTAATACCACAAAAATATAGGCATTTCGATTTCTTGTGGTCTACCAAACATTACTTTGTGTAAACGGAAATAATCAGGAGTTAAATATACCTACCCTAATGAAGCGAAACCTACACATGTTCCGTGCGAATTCCGTTCTCATGGATTTTCTCTCCAAAGGTGACGCGATGAATCCAATTTTAGTGATCGTAATGCTAGTTTTGCTAAATATAGCAAAACGCAGCCTACAACAGCAAGTGTTGTAGCTTTTGCAACGAGGAGCCGTTATGCTTGTTAACCGTGATACTGATTATGAGGTAAACACATGTCTTACTTGCATATCAAGGCCCGATCCTCACCCAAATCTTTAAAACGATTATTCATAAATACATTAAAACACAGACTGTTTGTGTATATTGATTGGCATTTTTGACATATACAGAAAAGTAGGTTGACGTTGCGAAATTTTGTTTCCACGTCCAGCATATATAGACTGATATACCGAGTTCGACCAATCACAATCAATGAATATAGTGTTCCAGATTACAATCACTGTGAACGTGCTCATATATTCGCCCTTGGTTAAGATCTGACTAAATGGGTACTAAGGCTAGGCTGATAAAATTATATATTTTCTTCAGATTCTTACGATAGCAATATTATAAAGACCTTTTATTTTTTAATAGGTATTTCAGTATCGTTTCAATGGATCAGTGGATTTCCACAGAAACTTTAACGAATATCAACACGGATTCGGTAATTTGAACACAGAATTTTGGCTAGGTATAAAACACTGTTTATATAACATGGTTCTATAGAGAAGTAATGTTATATACTGAACGCGAACCTGTTAATCACATACCAGAGAACAGTTATATCCATAAATATATGAGGTTTTCACAGTAGCTACAAAAGCATATGTATATATTTTCATCTGAAATGACAATATTTCGAATGCAGGTCTAAACTACATCCAGGAAGTATCAAATCAAGGACGAACAGATCTACGTATCGATTTAGAGTCCGCCAATGGAACAAGAGCCTTTGAAAAATTTGAAAACTTTTATCTCTCACCCGGCCCAGACTTCATCCTTCACGTAGGACTGACAACGGATTCTTTACATATAGATAGTATGTATATTTATATTGGTGTTTTGTGTTCTTGACTTAACACAGAATATGAATCATAATGTCTCGACATATATAGATTACCTGAAACGAATTATTCGAAATGTAGTTGTTCAAATGAACTGCAGTTGATACTTATATTTCCAACATGTATCTAAAGTGTACATTGTGAACAAATCAAAACCTGCTGTCTGAATAACGGACGAATAAAACGTTTCCCTTTTTTGACTACACTTGTATAATCGCAACGTCTACATTTTAAAAAGCACCCGTAATCTTCAAACACTATCAAGGGGAATTCCTTTGCTAGTCTGTCGTTCTGTATGTTTTATAAGAATATAAAGATTTAGAAAAGTATTTACAATTACAATATTTTATTCCAATTTGTCAGTAGTACAGCGATTGTTGATACACACGAAGTTTTAATTTTTCTGTGATAAGGTTATTTAAGAACTTCCTTTTATTACTTACTCAGTTTCAAAGTGTGAAAGTTAATGTGTGTAAACAGTATATACATACATGTAAGAAGACATGCACTATCTAAACTTGTAAAACATAACAACTGCATTGTCAAATACTGATACATAATATAGAAATACTGAAGCTGTCTAATACCCCTTGAATACAACATTTCCAGAATGCATACACTTTTCAGAAAAATGAAACGGCATTTACCAGAATATTACTAACTTCCCTTTTCATCAGAGTGCACCTTGCTCAATGATACCAAGAATATATAGATTAGCTTCTATTTGAATCAGCTTAAACTGTTGTACTAGAAATAAGCAGTTGCAAGCTTTCATTCATCTACTTTAACACTGATAATTTGGTAATGGCAGTTACAAATATGGGCATCATAACTATGTTAGCGAGATAATCTTATCTATGTTAGAATAATTCCATTTACTTAATCAACTCATTTGTGAAGTAAATACATTGTAACGATTTAAAGTGACAAATCGCTATTCAGTCAATAAATGTACATATCTTTACTTTATGTTGTAGCCTTAGATAAAAAAAATTCTTAAGATTCATGTAAAGTGTTTGAAATGGTCCTCAACATAAATTTTTCTTTTCAATTTGTTTTAGCTTATTAGCAAACTAGTCACATATTCCATGGACAGAAATGTTCAGAAGAAGCAGTAAAAGCTTTCTGTAATGAGTGTTTAGTTAAGAACTGTTTGTGTTTAAAACATCACATACTTTGAGTTCATATAGGCATTCATGTAGAAAACACTAAACTTCTTTTTTTGAATATTATTTCTCAAAATGTATTATTATCATGTGTGCAGTATACTTATCTAGGTACTCCGAGTAATGAAAACCAATAATAATAGTTCAATGCTAAAACCAGCAATTTATGTGAAGTTGACAGTTCCATTTTCACTTTCAATTTGAGTTTTTCCAGATATTTTTAAACAGTCAGTGTTGGTTTAAATTTCACCAGGTGTTGGTTGATTACTCCAAACATGAGCCTGGGGTCTGACCATATAAAAATACAATCATCTTCCATTTCACTATTCGGACTACCTAGATAAGCAAATTGTACACATAACAATTTTAACTTTTGAAATCAATTATTTTGAATAAAAGAGTTAGCTGCTTTATACATTTCGGTTCCCTAAGTACAAAGTAAGTGATGTACTGGAAGCGAAAAAAAACATGTATGAACCAAATATTCACCTTAGGAAACTTCAACGGCCTTTTCTGAACAATTTGGTATATGAAAAAAGAGACTATTTTGTTTATCAAGTACAAAAAATAGAAGGACAAAATGCATGTTGGGGATCATTTCAAACACTTAACATTAACCTTAAGAAAGTTCAAATATACTGACCAACGAAAGAAACGCAACTTTAACACAGCGAAGTTAAAATATGTGTGCTTGATGAGACCGATGTAGGTATAAATTGAAAACACTTTTAAAGTCAACGAATTAGTTTATAGTCATTGATGTAGATGTAGCCTTATATGGAATTTTACAATCTTGATGAAAAGTGTAAGTGAATAGGATTATTAATTGTGAAACTTAATCTGTGATATAAAATTCATTTGTTTATTTTAAGGGACATACAGTGGTGCTTACGTATAACTTTGCACACGGAACGAACGATACACGCACGATACACGCAAACGGAACGCACGATGACCGATGAATGAATCATGAATGATGAGCGATAAGAACGATACACGATTCCCGATGAACGAAACGAAAAACGATTATTCGATTTACTCGGACATTTTCGTTTGCTTATCAACAATATCATTAATAGATGTCTAATTACATTGTAAGAGCTGAATCGAACCCTCTTAAAGTCCAAAATATCGATAATTTACAGTAAAACCGAACAGATCATAAGAATAATTTGTAGATGAATAGCGGCACACATACTAATTACATCTATAATTAATTGTTAAAAAGAATCTTCGGACGGAAAGTCCGATTCGAGGTATGACCGCTACCTAGCCACTGCCATTATTTTTACAGTTACAGTGAGCACTTTACCGAATGGCTAAACAGAAGCAATTTACAAATAAGTGGATTCCCATATCCTTTGCGTCGGCAGAATAACACCTGGTGTGAATCTTGCACGATATGCAGAACGTCTACGTTGGGTTTCACCGGAAGTCAACATCTCTTCTTCCCACAATTATCTCGTGAAAAAAGAAGAAAATGTAAAAGAAAGATAGTTTTGTCCTCGTGTGTTTGCTTTGTATGCTAGTGTGTGTTGGTAGTGTATGTGTGTGTGTGTGTGCATGATTGTGTGTGTGTGTGTCGTGCTCCTGTATGAAAATGCAATTGAGGACATTTGTCAGGAATAACAGCAACGACTGAGGACATGACCGACAAATGAGCCCATCCTCAATTGACAAAAATATTTTATACTCTAAAAATGCTTATTTTTTGCTAAAACATGTAAAAAACAGGTAATCAAGGTATGTCCTTGATTGGAGGTCTCATATGTTGGGTGTGTCGGGGTTGTGCGTCGACCTAAAAAAGTAGCCATTTTTGAATTTCCCACTCGGCGAATTATTGCGTCCTCAATTGTTGGTCAGATATGACGAAACTGGAATACTGCATTTCTATTGGTTGAAATTAAGGCCAAAAAATGGGAAATATTATTTAAGCTGTTGATGAGTAGATCTAGACCTTTTTCAAAAGATTTAAAATCCAATAAGAATTTATAAACTGGTAAAATTTGTAAAGGTTAGCTACTTACTTACCGGAAGTCATTTAAAGTATCTTTGGAATCGGACATTTTACTGCGTGGTACACCGTACAGGAGGCAGAACAAGGTAAACGAATCTATATTTTGATGCTATATTATTTATAATAATTCATTGCAGCTTAATAGGCTTTACAGTTGTATTATTTGTTTTTCTATACTGTGTAGTCCTAAGTTAAGACAGCCTCAATTGATCATAGTACAGAAATCAACTCCCAACCAAACCGGTCGAACTTTCGTTTTATGATGCCTGTTGAAGTGACTGATGAAAAACAATCTTTAAATAATAATAAAAAAAATTAAATCTAATATAATTGAAATAAACAACAACAAGAATTGTGAATGTTACCGCAGGAAATAGGTAAATTTTTATTTGTCACATATTTTCGCGATGCCGCTTTTTATAATTTAAAAATGGTTTTGGAATCTCAGGACTACTATTTATTATAATTTTGAAAATCCTAGTGAGAACCCTAAATTGGTCAACGTCTTGTTTTGTATCTACATTGAAGGTCACAACATGAAAGACGATCACTTTTACATTCAACCAAGTTGTTATAATATAATGCTTGAAATGTCCGGGCCTGAAAAAAAATCATCCGGGCCAGAAATAAGCCTGAGGGTGCGGTTCCTTGGCCTAAAAAAATTGAATTTTCCATAGACTGTTAAATTGTACGTTAGTAACATTGCATATATATATATATGGCAGTGTCTAGAGAACCGGAACCGGTTCCCTAGACAGCGACCTTAGCGAACCGGAATCGGTTCTCTAGCCTATATATATCCGTCTATACACTAGCGAACCGGAATTGTTTTCCTGCATATATTACAGGTAATTGTGATAAGAAAATATATTATTTAATAATTATAAAGTGAAAACTTCCATTTAAACAAGAAAAATGTGGGATTATCAGTTTATTTGCATTAGTTTTCAATGTGTCGATTGTCGAATTGATCTCCTTCGCCTTCCGCACTTCCGGTTTTAATATGATGTCTATGTGTACGCTGGCGAAATGGTAGTCTATACAATGATCTACCATTTCGCGGTGAAGCACATAGGACAGGAGGATTAATAGTCGTCGGGTTGTTGCAGAAGTTACGCAAGTGGAAGCTGGCGAAGTTTGACATAGTCTTTATACAGTCTTCATACAGATAGGTAAAAATGATATAGAAAAATTTAACAATCATCAGTTACTCCATGCCCTACTTGATATAAGAAATGAATTCCGCAGCTGTGGTGTTCAGCACGTCGTATTTGAGAGCCTCTTCCATTGTCATCAACGTCAATACAAGTTATGCAGACGTCTTAACAAGACCTTGTTGAAACTCCCACTTGACAAAATATGGTCACATGGTCCAGAGTTAATGAACAATGACGTTATAGACAGACGTGATGGTGTGTTTAGAAGAGATGTTGACTTTAAGTTCACCGACAGCATCAGTCATGCCTTCCTGAACCAGAGGCTCTTAAAACAGTCCTTTTCAGGGCTAAACTGACTCTTAACAGGGTCGACGGGCCATGATCAGAGCTCCTCGTGGTGTAGCCTGGATGTGACATAATGAAAACGAAAGCAAATGCTTATGTATATTTAGGTTGAATTATTTCTCTCTAGCATATATTACATAAAATCAAAAACATTTACAGAAAAATTGTGCTTTCTGTTTCAATGCTATTCATTATGTTATAACTAAACGCTCTCCTTCGTCATTCTGTTATCTCTAATACTAATACTGCGTTAAGTCTTTCATGTCATAATTTTAGGAAGGATCTCTAAATATTCCTCTTCCGACTTACATATTTAATGATAACAATAATAATCAACATATGCATTGTTTATACAGCTGTATCAATAAACGTGCCGATAACAACACGCCAAATAATTCGTCCGAATATTAATTCCGGTTCGCTAAGGTCGCTGTCTAGGGAACAGGTTCCGGTTCTCTAGACACTTCCATATATATATATATATATATATCAAATTTTGATTGCTTAAAGCAGTATCATGTAGATGAAGATGAGGGAAATCATATGTCAATATTTTATAAATTTTTGAAATTTGTTTACATTATAACATATTTGATTCACTCATACAATAAACACAGTTGTTAATAGCAATTTGGCTCATTAGCATTACTAAATATAATCATTAAATGTCACCGTTAGTAAATCCAGACCAAATTTTTCCAGCACCTATTTCAAGTCGAGTCAAATAAATTTTATTTATAAAGTTGCAGAGTGATACATAACAAATAACATAAGCTCTAGAGAGCTTTGAAATCCGACCTCTTTTTCTATATAAAAATTTTTGATTGCAGTATTTTACTGTTACACTTAAAACTAATTACTCTATAATTCTTTTATGAAGTTAATGCTAATATTGCATAAACCTGGTTTCAAAATACATCCGTCAACCCTAATTGGGCACTCGCGTGAATGGAAAAACAACTTGTGATTCCCATGGCTTGGAGGAATGACATTTTAACCTATTTGAAAAGACTAATTAATATGGACTAGGAGTTGGAACTACAGTTTTCCAGGCTTTTTTTATTTTATAGCTTGACAGCCGAATACAGGAATCATCCCGAAAGAAAATTTCTTTAAAATCATATAATTTTCCCCATTTGGAAACTTCTGTAAATTTTATTCCCCTGTAATCTTTTTGCCATAAGATTTGTCCCATTATGATATATTGTTTGGCAATATTGACTTGGAGACATCTGAATATTCAATGACCTTTTGTCGGTAATTGTCTAATTCCGAAGTATATCAAGTGTGGCATAACGGTACACATGGTTGAAGTATGACTTAAAGTTACCGACACAACACTTGACTAATTAGCCTACATGTAATTACCAATAGGCCATTGGAAAATTAGTATAAAATAAGTATTGACAGCATTCCTATCTTTAAAAATCAATAAGTAAATCGTAATAAATTACTGAAACTAACGAAAAAGCATAAAAAATTAATGAGTCTCAGGCCAATATTGCCAAACAATGCATATTAATTTCCCCAAAAATTTTAAGGCTTGGGCTACATCCCACAAGCATAATAAAAAACACTAGTTTTAGAGGCTTAGTGCCAAACTGGCCAGGTTTAAATTTACAAATAGGAAACTGAAGTGCGTCTTTGATGTTTAGAATATTTTTTATTGTTTAATTTGAAGTGTCACGGGCTAGAGCTGAGTTTCAAATTTATTATTTTCAGGTTTGTTATAACAGGTGCATGAGAGGACCCTTGAAAAGTGTTTAGTGCCCACTTATAATGGACAAGATGAGCAGAGCAAAAAGAAAGGCTCCATTATGTGAGGCCCAACACTGGCTCAAAGAAAATAAAGATCCTCCAGGGTTTGCCATTTCGACATACCCCACAAAAGGTTGGTGTATATTTCATAAATAGTTCTTACTCAAATATTTCAGTGCTAAACTGCATTGTTGCAGCATAGGAAAAATTCCAAAAAAGGATTGCAGAGCACCAGAGGCATTCAGGATTGAGACCTTTATCTTAATCAACCTAATTGTTTACTTGCACCTTTTAAGTTAATGCTTTGAGGAATGATTAAAGTCAGACAGTTAAGTTTAAAGGTATTTCTCCTCGTATACTGTCTTACTTCCCCATGCGACAACATGTATTAAGCAACTTTTGTCATATGGGACCACTGTAATTTCCTCCAATCATTTTCTCTCTATATCTTTACTGTATGAAGTGACTTGCTCAACGCGACCAGCGACCGCTAATTAGTCAGTTTATATTGAGATCAATCTTTTCATCATTCAAGTGGCCAATTTTACGTGTCAAGTGTTTGTGTTTTAACAGAACGTCGCCTTGTGATGTCACAATTGTTGACAA
Organism: Saxidomus purpurata; assembly: GCA_022818135.1. Lineage (NCBI taxonomy): Eukaryota > Metazoa > Mollusca > Bivalvia > Venerida > Veneridae > Saxidomus > Saxidomus purpurata. The sequence goes on along the minus strand of JAFMSR010002750.1, from coordinate 1,135 downwards.
AACACATAATATATAAATGTGTGAAAAACTTTATTTACCAAACCATTATTAGCGTATATGCAAATGAAGTTAAGTTTACACGTGATGTGTATTATACAATAAAATTGATAAAAACAATGCAACGCTACTGTGATGGTGTTTACGCTTCGCTGTTGATATTGAGACTGCATTGAATTGACTTTGAACTTGATCAGCAATTAAATTTATCGTTTCAATTAGATGTAGTTTGTTAAAATCAAATGAAAAATGTACAATAGAAAGCATCTACACTCATTAGACTTTTCGTGTCGGGGACAAGGAAAAGCAACAGTCTCAGTAGCTTAGAAATACTGGGGAAAATGTTAGATTGACATGTATGTGTGTCATAAATTTTGTAGATTTGTATAAATTTTGACTTTTTTCTCATGCTTTGTCAGGGCTTCTTTTCATTCTATAGCAGGGGCCGTTATAGGGCCGCTCCCCAAAGAAAAATTCTTTAAAATCATGCAGTTTTCCCCAAAAAATTGAATTTACATCAAGTTTTTTCTTCCCCTTTTGCAAATATACCGTGTAATTTTCTCCCAAAATTAAGGGCAGGGCTGCTTCCCCAACCTGTGAAAAAAAGCCCTGTTTGTCTCAAGGGACCGTTTCATTAAGCGACCATTTTCATTGTTTCCCTTGCACAGTCGCTAAATACACATTTGACTGTAGTAGTTGCATACATACAATTTTTATTATGTATATATATATTACATCTCACATAACATAACTGATTTCTTTTCAAAAACAAAAAACATACTGTGACACTAATTTGTGACAAATTTCTTTCAAGTGAAGTTGTGCAATAACAAAACGCAGAGGAGATTACAAGGATTCTTTTCCATATTGGGTCATATTCCCATTGAAATAGTATATTATTTTTCCAATCCACAGAAAAAAATTCCCAATTGAAAGTTACAAAATGAAAATAATGAACAAAAAATTCTATAATCTTTGAAAATAAGGACTTCTTCACTGTTATAGGGTTTAAATGTAAATGTAAGATGCCATCTTAGACAGTGATTGTTTGCATTCATTTAATCATTGCAAAATTTCAGTTATGCATTTTCCCCCAATTTTTAACAAAACATCTCTGAAATTCCCAATTCCATTGGTA
>JAFMSR010002749.1:0-20750 GCA_022818135.1 Saxidomus purpurata | reverse complement strand
TACAGCTATGAAACTTCATAGGGTAGTTTAACATAGTTACTGAATGCAAAAGGTAAGCACATGCGTTCCTGTCTCAAAAGTAAAGTTTACACATATGGTTAAAGGTCAAAAAAAATTTGTGGACAGTTGTGTCTCCAGTTTATAACTTTAATCTTGCAAGGGTTGTCCTGATATTTACAACCTGTGTTGTTCAGATACAATCGATTCTCCAGTACTTTCAGTCCTTTGATTTATGATACAGGTACACCCATTTCGGCTACCTTCAGTAACGAGCAGATATCATAGCTTAGTTTTCCAGCATTCATTACTTAAATTATTTGCTTGTCTACTGAATAAAGATTTTGAAAAGCACTGTTGTGTTTTCCTTGGCTAGCCGACGGACTTTACTTCATTTACCCATATCAACCCGGTCAACTTGGACTGCAGATGTTTTATGGACATTTAACCCATTTAGAGCCTGGAAGACAACACATGCTTCCAATACTATAAAAGAGCTATTTTTACATTGCTACGATCTGCAGATATGAATATATTTAATATGAAATTAATTGCTATTCCTGTCGCTGTGAGAAACGCGCACTTTCCTAGATTTATGCTAAAAATCGTGTACATGATTAAGCCTTGTTGTTATTATTCTGGGAGTAATCCCATTGCCTTGCTACACTTGATTTTTGCAGCTGTTTGGATAATGTCGCAGTCAGGGAATAACCGTTGAAGTATTTGCTCTTTAAACATTTTAAAAAATGTTTACATAATACTTTCTTCTTGGGTATGTGAAACCATTCATTAGTAGAAAGTAACAGCCGGTGCATAGTGCGCCTTTAATTTTTATGTAGTGCCAAATTACTTTTATATAATATAATCATTAAACTTTTGTAAATGTAGTCATCTAGCTGGCAATTAAAATTGTTTTCCGTTTGTGTATTATTTCATCAAATAATTTATAAAACTCTTAGGCGTCTTTTCAGACAAAAAAATAAGTCGAAGAAATGTGAGAGACAAAAGAGGGGAAGATATATTGGTTGACACAAAGGAAGAGGTGAGAATGAATACAAACAAGTGAAATGATAATAACTGCATACATGTTAATAAATATAGAATACGTTTGTCTTAATTCCGACTTTCAGCCCAAAATCTAGCCATTGAACACGGAAGGCATACAAATATCCCACGGAATGATAGAATATGTGTACAATGCAATATGAATGCTATTGAAACAGAATACCATTTTCTCCTAGTCTGTCCAAAATACTCAGAATTACGTAAACGATATTTCAAACCCTACTACTGCCATTGGCCAACATTACAAAAATTTGAATCCATTATGTCATCTTATTCTAATAAAGTTATAAATTTTATCGATTTTTTAATTAGTTTAATACACAACGTAGTTTCAGGTTTTCAGGAAAATTACTGATTTGTTAAACAAGAATATATATTTTAGGTCCTCATGATAATATGTAATTACTTTTTTGCATGCGTTAGTACTCTGTATATGTAAATGTATTATTAGGCTATAAATTTGCTATGTGCTGTTTTATGCCAATAAAGATATGTTATGTTATGTTATGTTACTACCGAACCGTAGTTGTTTCCGTTAATTTCTTATCACTGATACTTATCGATTGTCGGCTGATATAGCGCTTGACACTTTTTCTGCCGTATGCACTATTTGGCGTTTAAAAATTCTTGCAGGATGTTATTTACATGGTTTGACGTCATTTTGTTTACTCTTGGCACCTTTTGAAAACGACGTGGCAGCGAAAGGGACGACTCCGGGGAGAAATTAACTCAAATTCAGCATGAACTGGTCCTACTTTCTCAACAGTGTTAAAATAATTGACATGTGTCGCCACTTTGAACTAGCAAAAACAAAAAAAAAACAAAAAAGAAAAAGAAATGTCCCAATCAATTTCACGCGAAGCCGCCATTGATAACTTACCGATATATGAAAGAGACGGGTAGCTATATTACTGTCAACTTTTATCTTTATGCAGTAAGAAGACACCAAATGTCACAGGGTGAGAAAAATGTGCACCGCTTACAGGGCGTATGCTCTTCCGACTGAGCTAACCGGCCGCTTGCAGGGCGTATGCTCTCCCGACTGAGCTAACCGGCCGCTTACAGGGCGTATGGCGTATGCTGTCCCGACTGAGCTAACCCGCCGCTTAAACATTTTCTCCCTTACTGTGATTAAGGCCATTCCATGACATGTACATCAGGAAAAAAACTTAATCCGTGTTTTTCTTATGAAATATGTTCCTCGAAATACTGACTGGTATTCACTGGTCGGGAAAGTATAATTACTCTTCACTTATAATTAACGTATGATTAGTTTGGAGGTAACAGCAAATTATGTTGACAAATAGACCTTTCTAACATAAACGTAATCCGTAAATGCAATACGTACTTCGGAAATAATTTGGGGGATTTCTCAAACAACACAACTACCATGTCCAGTTCAGTTTTGCGGGCGTTTTGTTTTTTGGCTACATTGTGCCAAATAAAAACAACGCATTTATAAATCACTGCAGTACACCGCCAAAATGTAACCTTAAAAAAATAACCGGTATGATTTTCAAAGGGAGACAACGGCTGCATCATTACATGATTGTTACTGGTTTGTGGAAATGAAATATGAAGAATATGAATAATATATATCATTATTTAATTTCGTTTACATGTATTATTGAAAATAAACAGAGTTATCAGAAGAAAACAGCAGAAAATGTTCAGCATTAGTACATGTATATTTTAAGTTCTGACCGAAAGTATAAACTCATAATTGAATTGATACTAGAATGCAGTGGAATCCATTATTTTACAAAGCGAAAATAATGCCTAGTGTCTCAATTTATCTTTCTGTGATGCAAATATATCTCTGAGCGTGAAAGTGATATCTTTATAGAAATCAGAGAGAGATATCTCTTTTACTATTTGAATAGCGGGATATCTTTAGAATTCAAATATATCTCTGTTTATTAAGAGATATCTTTCTTTTGATACAGAAATCTCAAGTTTTGAAAGACATCTCCCAATATTAAAGAGATATCTCTCTACCAAACAAAAATATCTCACTTTAATCAGAAGATGTCTCTGAAAAGAGATATCTGTTTGAAAACACAGAGATATCTCTGTAACTTTCAGAGATATCTTGCAAAATTAAGGTATCTCTCAAATAATGTTAAATAGATATCTCTGTAGATCTCACTTAAAGTTTAGGAGACATTTTTTTGTAATACAAAGATATCTCTTAGCGTGAAAGAGATATTTCTATTAAAACGAATGATATTATTCTGAAATTATAGATATATCGGTTTTTGGAATGATTATTAAAATGGCTTGCTTTACAGCTATTGTGGTAACCTTACGCCAGAAGAGTGGTAATCGATGTTAGCATCTAATATTCCTTAAAGTGTCTGTCCGCAATATGCCTTACATTGTATTTTGGCGGTTGTTGCGATTTCGACAAGAATACGACATATTCAAAACAGATAAACCATTTGCACCGCATATTTAAAGCGTTATACAGTATTTAAAAATCATTACAGTCATGTAGAGCGATTTAGCTATGTACATACATATTTTACGCTTGATCTGCACTAAATTCACGATTTTTACAAGTTTGATTGTGCACGTGCACACACCACAAGGATACGAAGTAGTGCTCGCTGAATTCTGTATACTTGTACTGAACCAGTTATCTTTTAATTTCTGTATTTAATAACTATATATATATTTCATCCTATGAATAAACCAATGATAAGTTTCATTCTTGTAACAGGAGCTTCCATGTCATACGTACCAAATTTGTTTAGATAAAGATGGTATTGTATGTAAAGCGAGTCGGGATTTCCGGGCTGTCTTAATTATGCGCTACATTTCAAGATAATGACAGAAGCTTATATTTCTATATGCATGTGTCCCGGCGGAGGGAAATTCATCCCCATCGACAACCTGTCAGACGTAACGTAAGAGGGACGAAAGTTTTGCAAGATTAACAGAATAATAATTCTGAGATACAGTATACTGGTAGAGCACTCTATAAGAAAGATAAAGATGAATTAGTCGATGATCTCAATATGGCACAATTCTTGGCATTTCCTTCCGTAGGTGATTCAGACATGTGTTTGTTTGATCAAACTTCTAAAAATGCTTACAGCTCATGTATTTAAGTCGCAAACCCCTGTGGTATTGTACTAGTTTGATTCATAGCTTTTTATTACATTTGAGAAAGTCCCTGGTTTTCATTGCAAGTACGGATTAAGTTTCCGTTTACGTTTACGTTTCAGTTTAAGTTATAAAGGTCTAATAGACATGTATTGGCGGACACCTGATGTGAGGTTGGAAATCGAAGGACGGACAAAATGAAGGGGTGTTCTTCAAATGATCCATTTACATTATTTAAGGCCAATCAACAAAATTAAATTTTTCTTACATTTTACTTACATATTACAAATATTTTTCTGTAACTTAAAAAAACCACAAGAGATTCGTTTGTGACATAAAGTAAATTAAATTGTTCCAACTTCAGTTTCTGCAGTATAGTTTGTCTAATTGTCACAGTAAGTGACACTACTATTCGAGTAGGTGCTATCACCAATTACTTTTGATATGTGAGATCGCCTATTCCAATATGTGATATATATATGGGTCAATGTTTTACTATTTAATGTACTTTTGTGATATCATATATTCAAATAGGTGATATCACCTATTCAAATCTATTCAAAAAGGTGATATCAAATATTCGTAATGGTGATATCATGTATTGCATTTGAAAATGTGATATCACCCGTATGAATAGGTGATATTACATAGGTGATATCACCCTTTTGAATAGGTGATATCATCTTTGCAAAGGAAAAAGGTGATTTCACCTATCAGAAAAATTTCTGTTAACAAAGTATCAGTTAGTTCATTCAAACAATAAATCGTTTATGTTGATATCAACCATTCGAATAGGTGATATTACCTATTCAAAGGGAATAGGTTACATCACATATTCGAATGGGAAATATCACAATTTAGGATATGTGATATTACCAATGCAAATAGGTGATATCAGAATTTCGATCGGGTGATATCAACTATTCAAAGAGAATATTATGATACCACCCATTCGAATGGGTTATATCACAAAAGTGCATCAAATAATAAACAGTGTCCAATAGATATCACCTATTCGAAATGATTTACTATATGTCACCTATTTTATAGGTGATATCACCTTTTGTTAAAGGGGAATTACCTCATTGGCGTGGCAACAGTTGCAGGGCCTGCAGTTGCTTCGATACGCTAGCCCAACCAAGTACGTGCTGATGACGTGGCAACAGTAGCAGGCCCTGTATTGGTTCCCGTTCGCCAGGAAAACCAAGCAAGCTCCAAAGCTGATGGTCAACATGTTGACATCAGAGACCAGGATGCGGCCCAGTTGTCTGAGTCATCAGACGAGAAGCAGGATGATAATGTAGGTAGACATCGTCGATGAAAATAGAGACCAATCGCAGAAATTATTAGAGCCAAACATAACATAAGCAGTAGCTTTATGAGGGAAACAATGCCAAAAATCTTACGCAAACTAGGAATCAGCAGTTCAGAATCCGATCGCAGTGAATAGTGGTGTCACTTACTGTGACAGTTAGAAAAACTATATTACAGAAACTGAAGTTGGAACAATTTAATTTACATAGCGTCACACGTGAATCTCCTGTGTTGTTCATATTTAAAATTACAAAAAAAACCCACAATATTTGTAAAAAATAACAGAAACATTTGATTTTGCTTATTGGTCTTAAATAATATTAATAAATCATATTGAGAACACCCCTTCGTTTTGTCCGTCCTCCGATGTCCAACCTCACATCAGGTATCCGCCAACACATGTCTAATAGACATGTATTGGCGGATACCTGATGTGAGGTTGGACACCGGAGGACGGAAAAAAGACAGGGGTGTTCTCAAAATGATCCACATATATCAATTAAGGCCAAAAAACTAAAAATATTTCTGTAATGTATTTAAACTCTTTTTTGTGTTAACAACATAAGAGATTCATGTGCGACGTAACGAAATTAATTTGTTCCAGCTTTAGTTTCTGTAGTATAGTTTTTCTTATGGTCACAGTAAGTGACACCGGCTAGAACATTTAAACAACATATCTTCTTTAGGTGATAGCATTCTTCGAATAGGTGATGTCATGTATTCCCTTTGAATAGGTGATACCACCTATTCGAAAGGGTAATATCACATTAAGTATTCGAATGGATGATATCACCTAAAAGGATTTATTGTTTAAATTTACTAGCTGATCATTTGTTAAAATATTTTTTTCTAATAGTGTTATCACTTATTGCAATAGGTGATATCACCAATATCCTTTGAAAAGTTGATACGACCTTTTTGAATGGGTGATATCACATTCAAATATGTGATCTCATCTATTCAGATAGGTGATATAACAAATATGTGATATCACCATTTCGAATAGGTGATATTTATCTATTCGGATAGATGAAATCCCGCATTCTCTTTGAATAGGGTATATCATTTATTCGAATAGGTGATACAAAACATTGGAAAATCATGCTTTAGTTTTCTACGACAAGTTGTAAATTATCACCTCACAGCTAGGGTTTAGCTATACTATTCGAAGATTGCATTCGCCCCGGCGTCGGCGTTTGCGTCGGCGTCTGCGTTGGTTAAAGATTTTTTATGAATGCTTTCATGTTCTATACCATCAACCATGTTTACTTCAAACTTGGCATGATTGCATCTAATGATTAATATATACCCCTGCATGGATACACATAGTTATGTTAACCGTAGTTGCATAGTTATGCCCCTTCTTGTGCCCAGATTTTGTCACAAAAACTTAACCTCAGCTTTTGCTTTACCATTTCTCAATATTTCTCAATCCAACTTTGAAATTATATTGCATATAACAACAGGGTTGTGATGCAGCCAAAATATTTGGGTCAATGTCACATTTGATAAAGTTTTGCCCCCTTTGGCACTAAGATTTTGTCAAGATTACTTAAATTTGACTATAATTTTGTCATTTCTTAATATTCCTTCATCATACTTTCACATTATATTGCTTATGACAACATGGTCATTATGTATCCCCTCTACCTCTCCCATCCCTACCTCTAACCTCCAACCGACCCACTCCGAGCAAAATTCTCGATTTATTTACACAATTACAAAAAAAAATATCCCCCCTCACACCAAAAAAAAATTTTTTTTTCTGGAATTTTTGTTTACATGTTTGACCTAAATTCTTGCACAATTGCATAGTATACTTATTCCCCCTCCCACTACGACAATCATTTCTCAATTTTCGTTATATTAGAATCACTTTAATTCTTACACAATAACAACATATACCTATTCTTAGCCAGAAACCCATTTTACTGACAAGCCCTCGAATCGTCTAGCGCTTGCTATACTTTCTCTCAGTAACAACATTCTTTGCAAAAATGATGAAAGTGAAATTTTCTAAAATCAGGTAAGTAGACAGCATAATGTCTTAGATTTATAAACAACAGTTAAGCCAACAGTTTAAAACCATAATTGTAATGAATTACAGAAATACTTCATTTTGTCTATTGGCCTTAAATAATGTATATGGATAATTTTGAGAACATCCTTTCGTTTTGTCCGTTTTCCGATGTCCAACCTCACATCAGGTATCCGCCAACACATGTCTAATATGCAATAGAAATATTTTGCTCTACGTTCTGGACGTGCATATTTGCATTTGCCCCTAAATTCGTCTCAGATTTAGGCGTTAAATTCAATTTTCAAAAACCTACGCTCTGTTGATTTAATATATTTAGTATCATCTGATCGAGAAAAATGGTTATGTTATAGTACGACCCTTTTACCCAATAATATTAAAGCTGCGTTTACCCGATAAAACAATATCATGTCCCTTTTTCTTGTTCAGCAATAATGTAAAAAGACGAATATCACTTTGAAATGTTAAGGTTCATGTAAAGTGTTTGAAATGGTCTCCAACATTAGGACGAACATCACTTCGAAGTATAAAGGTTCATGTAAAGTGTTTGAAATGGCCCCTTACATAAGTTTTATGCATTTACACTGTTTGAAAAAAAGAAGCAAATACTAAGGTCTTATTTTAATATATAATTCCCAGCTACTTTGCCTAATATTTTTGAATAAATCAACAGGATCATTTTCACAGAAAGACTGAGTGTATATTTATTACTTGTATAATAATATATGACTGAGCAGCGCCTTTGAGTAACTAACACCAAGGAAATGCAATGATTGGTCTAGGCTTCAATGACAGGATACATGATATGCTTCCTTGATATTCCAGCACTGAAATATGTTATTCCGTTCGCTTTTTTAAACGGCATCTAGTGTCGTCATGGATTTACGTCACAGTTGAACATTTAAGTTGTCCTAGGATATTTTATGTGATACGCTCATAATTTAGTATCATGTTACTTCCATTTCAAGACATCCAGGTACATATATTCAGGGACTCTGTAGTTGTGCGACCGAAGGTAGAATTGTCAAAGACAATCAATGAAAATGTACGTTACTTTTTGTTGTTTTTTTTTTCGGTCGAGGCTTACATTTGCAATTAAGATCTTTTATTGTATTACATTTAGTTTATACTAATTTATTTAAACAAGTTCTTTCAATTTATATCAATCGCTCTCGAGACTCATTCCAGATGGAATCAACCTCAAAGAGAGAGAGGTAATGTGGAATTATTTCTGTCTTGCCTAAGGACATTACCGACATGGCGATGGTAGGGATCGAACCCGGGGCCCTTCGATTCATTTGCCTAGTACAGTTGTACTTGTTAATGTCCCGTGTACAAGCGGCGTGAAGAATGTGGCCATACAGATTCAGTTTGCAAACACGCAACATAAAACGTGTTTATAAGTCTGTGCTTGTGTTGTGCTTTTTTTGTTTAGTGCAGTGTATTTTTTTTTCATCTGTTTATTTTAATTTGCAGTGAATTAACTTTGTTTGCTTACATTATTTTCAGTTTCCATTTTGTTTGCAATATTTGTATTTTTCTTCTGTTATATTTAATTTGCAGTGTATTTTTCTTCTGTTAAACTTAATTTGCAGTCTATTAACTTAGTTTGCTTACATTATTTTCAGTTTCTATTTTGTTTGCAATATTGTTTACATTTTTGTTTCATTTTTGCAGTTTTGGAAATGTTGAGGTTCCAATCCTTCCCAGTTTCCTTACATTTGTCTGAACCTGGTAAATTATTATTTACTGGGGAAAGAAAATTTTATTATTTTGGGTAAACTATTTCTTTTACTTTCTAACAGTGCATAGCTAACAGTTAGTTTAATGTCAGTAAGTAAGCTGCGGGGAAAAAAAGGAAGATACTAGGCCTTTTGAATTAAATGGTGTTTCGAATTCAAAGCCAACACTACTGTCAGACAGCAAAGGCAGTAATATTCATTCAAATACCGCCATATTCTGTTTCAAATTGGAATAAGAGTCGTTTTCACTCTAGTCAAGAGGAATTTAGGGATCAAGGCTTGGATTCACCTAGCAAGGATTACTTTTATTTACACTGTTCTGTGACTTTGGAACATGGTGGGGGTAAGAGTGAGGTTGGGTGCGCACCATAAACCGGTTTAAGCTCCCCAGTGGTGTTTTTGCCACTGACCGTTCCAAGGCGGTGCCCCACTGTGTTCCTTTAATTGTTCGTTTTGTCCTCGTGTGTTTGCTTTGTGTGCTGGTGTGTGTTGGTAGTGTATGTGTGTGTGTGTACATGATTGTGTGTGTGTGTCGTGTGTGTGTACTTATGGGTGCTGTGGGGCTCGTTTTTTGGGGGGGCTGCGTTTTTGGTACGTGGCATTCCCTGTTTGATATTATTTTTGTTTTTTTGGATTTAAATTAACGCATTGCCTTGGTCACTGACTATTTAAAGTCGGTCAACCAGTTACATGGTGTAACATCCTTTCGTTGACTTGTTACATTACAGGAAATCTAGCTCTAGAACTTTTAGTGAACTTTAAATTGTAAAAAGAATGGTATTCAATCAGGCTTTTGTCAAAATACTGGGCAAGGCGTTTTGCACAAATGGTAATTGCTGACTGTTCTAAGTGTTTTTGTCTGAATGGTGTCAGGGTATGGCAGAAGATTGACCTAATCACTCTACCGGCTGCATTCTTGATTCTTTTTCAGATACTTATACTGAGTGTGTTAGCATTGTCCAGAAACTCATATTAAGCCTTGTACTTAGTATCACACCGTGTTGTTTGTATTGTTATTATTTCACTTTCAAGTTAAGGTGAAATTTGTTGTGTACAAGTCACTTTTGTAGCAATTGTTTTGTTACATTTGTTAAACATTAGAATTGTTGTTGTGTACATTGGTGTGTTTTCGTTGTCATAATGGCTGATTCTCAGGGTGCTACAGATGGTCTTGATGACATCCCGTCTGATGCTGCTTTAGGTAAAGTCATTTCAGACATTAACATTGGTTAACTTTATAGAGATATTCCCAAATCGTAATATGATAAATTTTTGCAATTTCAAAAGTACCATCCTTTACAAAGTACTCCTTATGTAAATTTTCTCCTCTGGTAGGTAGAGGTCGAGGTATAGGGTTGAGTCCTGTAAAGGATCAGGTAGGTACACATTTATGTAGAGGTGTTAGTTCATTTAACTAGCCTCATGTTAATCAACCAAAACATAGTTTGTTTCTACATGATACAATGGCCAAAGTACCTGTAGATTCATGTCCTTCAAAATAATATTGTTCTTGGAACACCATATATTCCAAAGTTACCAGTGTTTTGTGGCTCAGAGGATGTACCTAGGAGTGAGGTCAGTTATAACATATGGCACTTTGAGGTCAAATGTTTAGTAAGTGACTGTCATATACCAGAAGCACGAAACTCTTCAAAGGGTCAAGCTCGATCTATGTTATATTTTTTTGTAGTTTCTGTTGGAGAACACGCTACACCCTTAGATATTTTACATAAGTTAGATGCTTTTTATGGAAATTTAGAAAGTGGTGAGGATTTAATGCAGTCATTTTACAATGATTGTCAAAAGGCATCCGAATCTATTGAGAGAAACTTTATCAAGGGCAGTTCAAAAGGTCATATTGATGAAGTTGCGAAAGATTCTATGCTTCGTATAAGATTATGGACTGGGTTGTGTAATAAAGATTTTAAGCGGACTACTCAACACTTGTACGCTAATATAAAGGATTTCAAGTCTTTAGTTAGGGAAACTAGAAAAATAGAGCAGCAGAGTTAGCAAGTGTTAGCAACTCTAGCACTCAAAAAACCTGAGGTAGTGCAGCAGCATAGTTGTCAGGTTGACAATACATCTGATTCTGATGTTCTTGTTTTAAAACAGTTTCAAGAGCCTAATAGTAGAATGAAGTTTTAAGAGAGTAACATGGAGTCTTCTTTGGAAAGTAACTCAAACTCTCAGTCAAAAGTAGTGGTTATTGGAAGGTAGAAATGAAGGGAGCGGATAAGTACAAAACTGCATTTACTATTTGTTAAGGATTACTCCAAGCTGGCAAATCAAAGGAAGGGTAGCCGTAAACAAGATTCAAGATTCAAGATTCAAAGTTAATTTATTGTAACGTATACATGTATATAGTATTTTGTTACAAACAAATGCCTTGACAAATTTATCATGACAAATATAAATACAATTATAACGGATTCTTACATAGAAAAAAGTATTACGTATAAAAAAATGTATGAAGTATGTGTCAAGAGGGTGAGCTAATAACAATAGTACAATTTTAGTGTACAACAGAGTGACAAATTGGTATAATAGTTATCATGATAGGAACATGTATTATATTTCTTTATTTGAACATTTATGAAAAAATAGTCATGCCTTGTAACTCAGTAACTATTTTGAAATACTATTTAAGTGGACTGTATAGTCTGTTCTAGCTTAAGAAAGGAGCAAATGCGAAAAAGCTTAAAAGACAAACAGGTTTAACTAAACTTACTTTAAGAGTAAACTTTCTGTAAGAGTAAAGTACAAAAGCTAACTTATAATAATGTTGACTGTATATTGTCAACTATGCGTAAAATCAATCTATGTACTTGCAACCACTACTGACTGCCGCAAAGTAAAAGCATGGTATAAAAATTTGGCAAGATTCATTGTAATTATTTTCTTATCAGCTTGCATTAACTGGGTAAATTTAAACACATTTGGTATAACATAATAATATGATTTAATGTATTGTTTACGAATTTCTCTATATATGGGGCAAATAATCACGAAATGGTATTCATCTTCAATGTCTCCAGAATTACAAATTTTACAAGTACGCAGATTTCTATCAATTCGCTCATTACCATACCTGCCTGTTTCAATTCTAAGTTGATGTGCTGATAATCTTAATCTTGACAGAGCAATTCTGTACTTTTTAGGAACAATTTCTAGGTATTTTTCCAAACCAAAGATATATTTAAATTTTTTATACATATACAAAGTCTGGTTATCATGAATACTGTTGTTCCATGACTGAATATAAGCGTCAATTACACGCTGCTTGAATTGAAAATGGAAATTAGGAAGAGCAACGCTTTCAGGATTACTCCATACGTATCCGAAGCCAAAATTGTCTAAAAGAGCTTTCACTTTACTGGCCCAGTTATTAACATCTCGATTACACCCATCTAATAATGAGTCATATAAGTGACTGACGATAATATTTTCAGACATCACAACTCTGCACCAATATTTTATTATTCGCACATATCTATTTATATACAGAGGGTACCTGCCTAGTTCACCGTAAACACCCATATTACATGTAGAAGTTTTAACATGCAGTAGCAATTTACAAAATTTAAGGTGTATTCGTTCTAGTTCTTTAGATTTTGTAAAACCCCAGACTTCACTTGCGTAACTCAATGTTGACCCCACAAATGCATCAAATAACTGACATACTGTCTTTATTTGCAGTTGAAATTTATTAACATTATCAAGTAGTGCATACATTGCCTTTAGACCTTTGCCAGCTAGCATTTCTTGGTTCAAAGTAAAGCTACCTGTATAATTAAACACTGTACCCAAATAATTAAAGTCATTCACGGTCTCCAATGGAAAACCATTAAACTGCCATTTTTCGTTATTTTTTAAGGGACCTCTTTTCCTGAAAACAACAATTTTACTTTTGTTGGCGTTAACTTTCAAACCCCATTGATCACAATATAACTGTAATAAGTCTAAACTGTGCTGCAGTTCGACGGGATCTTTACTAAGGATTACCATATCATCTGCAAATAACATTAAAATGAAAGATATTTCATCTAAAGTCAAACCACTTGTATGATCATCAAGTAAAAATAGTTCTAAATCTTCAAGAAAGAGAGAAAATAAGACCGGTGAAATTACCTCCCCTTGTTTTAGACCAATTGAACATTCGAAAAAGTCAGAGTAAGATTTACATCCCCTTATCCGAGCCTTCACCTTTGAATACATATCACGTATAATTCTCAACGTTTTACCAGTGACACCTAGTTTATATAATTTAAACCACAAACCATTACGATAGACACTGTCGAATGCCTTACTAAAATCGATAAAAGCGCAGGCCAGTCGGGTTTTCTCACTAAGAATTTTACTAATTATAGCATTTAAAACAAAAATAGCATCTATAGTTGAGCGTCCTTTTCTGAATCCAAATTGAACGTCACTAACAATGTTATTAGTTTCTATCCAGCTGTTAATTCTTTTATTTAATATACCCGTGAAAATCTTTGAAAAGCAACTTACTAGTGTGATGCCTCTATAATTATTAACATCTTCGGGATCATTTTTCTTGAATAACGGTATAATAATACCTTCCATCCAACTATCCGGAAAAATTACGCCATTTAAAATACCGTTAAATAAATCCACTAAGTGGGAAGACAATATGTCACAAGATTCAATAAAATATTCATTTAACAGATAATCATCAGCAAAAGACTTGTTTCTTTTCAAACTACGCAAAACGGCTTCAACCTCTGCAACTGTTATGACTGAATCTAACTCTTCAAATTTACAATCTTCCGAATTAAAATTATAACTGCTACAAAAATTTTCGGCCTCATCATTAATAATGTCACCTGCCGTATTCAAATTCGAAAAAAACTTATAAAAGTCTTCAGTGCTAATATTACTCTTAATACCGTTGCTTTTGCGAGTAAAATGCTTCCAAAACTCCCTAGGATTACGATGTCTTAAGTTTTCAATATTTTTCATCTTTTTTAGTTCATGGCTACGTTTCTTCGTTCTTACCAGTTTCTTATAAAAACCAGAAAGATTTGCATTGGGGAGAAGCACAGGATAATGCATTTAAACTGCTGAAGGAAAAACTTGCTTCATCTCCTATTTTGGCATTTGCTGTTCATGATAAGCCCTTTGTTCTAAATATGTATGCGTCAGGTCAAGGTCTTGGTGCTGTATTGTATCAGTTCTAGGATAGCAAAGAGCGTGTCATTGCTTATGCCAGTCGTGGTCTGAAGGTGTGTTTAAAATGGGCCGATTCAGAAAAATTTCATGAATATCTGTACGGAAATACTTTCAAAGTGAACACAGATAATAACCAGTTGACATATGCTTTAGCAACAGCAAATCTTGATGCAACTGGGCATCGCTGGCTGGCAGCTCTTGGCAATTATAATTTCACAGTTCATTACAGAACTGGGAAATCAAGCAGAGATGCAGAGGGACTTTTCCGGAGACCAAAAGTTGAGCCCAAAGTCATTTAGTTCCCTGAAGTGATCAATGCTATTTGTCATGCATCAGTTACTGCTTTTTTTCCTTTTCCAGAAACTTTAGGCACTACAGAGTTACAGGAAGATTCCCCTAAAATTTTTCAAGCACTGAGTTATGCCATATTGATTGGTCTAAAGAACAACATACAGATCCAACCATTGGTTATTTTCTTTGTTAAGTCCGATATTCTTCTAATAGGGACGCCCTTAAATTGGAAATCCTGAGGTGACTAGGTATCTCCCTGAATGGAAAAAAAAAACATTTATTTACTGATGGTATTTTATACCGCACTTATCATCTAGATGGCCATACTGTTCATCAGTTAGTCTCACCATTGCGATTCATGTATCTTGTTTTTAAAACTCTTCATAATGATCTTGGTCAGAAAGGTCGTGACAGAACTATACAGCAAAACCTACTCAAAACCAAAAAGTTACAATAACTGCTAAAGTCCTTTTTGAAAATTTTATTCTTCCCTATGGATTCCCTGCATGTTTACATAGCGACAGGGCCGTAATGTTGAAGTTACATTTAAATGATGTCACATACAATACTATTATATGTTAAAACTCGTGAAACAGCAAATTCAATGTAATGTGAACATAGTCTGTACATTTTGAAATGGCAGGATACATTTTCTTAAAGCAGGGGGGAATGTCACAGTGGTATTTATAAATGGTTTTATACCTAATATTATTTGCACGATTTGTACATGAAATTAGACAACTCAGTCATGTGATCATAAATTATCAGGTGATATCTATTGATATATTATCTCAATAACTAATAGTGTGTAAAGGGAATCATAACATAACAACTGGTGATTTGTTTATTTGTAACACCTAATCAAACATCTCACCCTTTCTCATGCTTGCGGGGATTTTGCATTCACACAGCTGGACAGATACTAAGGTAGGAGAGAGATGTAGTTTTCCAAGCTACATCTCATATAATTCTTCAAGCAGTTGTATATTACAGGTCCGGTGAATCAAGGTTTTCCCTTGTGCCAATCCCCTTGGCTTGTTCATCAATATTAGTTATTAATTAATTTGGTTATTAATACATTTGATTATATTCCTTTTATCCAAATCTTGATTACAATTAATGAATGTTACTGTCTTGGAGTAATCCATGATTCTAGTTAAGTAATGTCTGTCCTAAATTATTGTTGTGCAATAATTTGCTTTTGCTTTTATATGTTTTTATTTGCTTAATGCTTATTCTTGTATTCTTTTATTTGTAGGACACCCTTTTTGTCACTTTATAGAAGTGTAAACATTGAACCTACAAAGGAAATAAATTAGTAGATATCATAAAATACAGAAACTACACTTGAGTTAATTTGATTCCTTGTGATCTACCCCCAGAAAGATATGTGAAAGTATTAAAATATACAACGGTCACAGTTGAACATTTGGGTTGTCAATGACATTGTAAGACTTTGTATATCAGGGTGTTCCGAGTATTTAGCCGTATACAATATTTATTTCATGATATGAAATATTATCATTATCTTCATAAATAATTTTAAAAACATCGATCATATAATTCAAAAATACATGGAAGGATTAGTCAGTTAAATTTGCATCACATAAGAAAAACGATAAGTGATTTCAAAGCGTTGTCTAATTACAAAAATAGTTGACACGTATCACAGTGTCCTAGCGTACAGTAAGCCGAAACGGAAGTTGCTGATCTGTACGCTGATGATCAGTTAGTTGTTGGCACAAATTGAGGCCACCACGGTCTAGATTTTGTATTGAAAGTTTATTTAAATCGTCTTTTTTGAAGGAGATATTTTTGGGGTAAGTGTACCAGTTATTTATACTTCTATTGTGATCATCTTTGCTTCAAGTAAGGTGTAGTATAGTTGCAATCGGCCTTCGTTCTCAGTTTGATCACTGTCAAATTGACGAAACGGCCAGAAAAAATTGACTTTGTGTTCCCATATTTCATTGTATATATAGTTTCTGGTCTATAATTGTACCGACGTGGAAGAAAAAAATATTTTTCTGACTCGTAGACTTCCTTGAATCGAGATTGAATGACTTGATGCAGAAAAAATAACTGTTTTGTTCCGTCACCGAAAGTGACCAGACTGTACGCTTAATTGCAACTGTACACAATCGTTAGTTGTACAGAAAAATCAAAAAAATCTGTACGCTTAGTTGTCGAAATAATATAATATTTCTGATACATTTAGTGTTTGATAATATCATTAATGAACGATAACAAGTAGAAATTAATGTTATTTCTGCTATGGTTTCCACGTAGTTGCATTTTTTTCCACGTCAAGTAATATTTCATGTAGATCGGGCCTGTTCAAGACGATTTAATGTATGCCCGGGTCCGTATTTGCATCCTTACTACAGATGAAACATGAAATACTAGTTTTGAACTGGGTCCTAATATAATTTTACATTAGGACCCAGCTTTGAACAATAAAAGCCGTTTTGAAAATCAATCAATGTTAGTGTTAGACATGCTGATATTTTGTGTCAACAAAAGAGCTCAAAAATCCTCGTGGCACAGGAATAATTGAACTATACTATTCGAATCAGATTTAGATACGTCTTTACTTTGTATCTTTTGTGAATCAATAATTGACAGGCACCATATTGGCAGGAATGGCTGGACCTAGAACTGATCAGCCACTATTTTCTCTGAGTTTTATTCTTATTAACAGCAAAAAAGTAGATAGATTTTTGTGTCTTTTTAGGTTTGCCCCCAGAAGATGTTATATTGGTAAAGAATGACAATCGGTCGAAATTGACATACGAGGACCATGTGGACTACCCATCAATTGGTCGAAATTAACATATCCTGGCATTCAGATTAATGTATGGTTACAATTATGTTGAAACGGATGAATGGGTGACCTTTTCCTTCGTTGTATGATTGGCATACATTATGCAAGCCAACCAGGTTTCCAAAGAACAGACTACTTAGCATGGATTGGCATTTAAGCAATTGATAGTAAAACAGGACATTGTACAAGTCCATCATGAAACGGACGAAGCTGCAATCATATATCCGTCATCATATAACCTGCAAGCACACAATGTCATGGTGTTGGACGAGCATTATGTACCGGCAAAGAAGTGACATGCGGGAAGGAACTGCGAAGTTGCTGAATCATAATATGGTTATAGATATAAAATTCCAGAGACAAAATTCATAATAATGATGCATCAATATGGAGTGACAAGTTAATGCAAAACTGTGACAAAATCAAATGCACATCCTAAACAGTATCCTGAAAAATATTGTAACTAATTCATGCAAGACATATCAAATTATTCGATGTAGCTATAAAAGCTTAAGGGTAGCTAGGGTAACTTATAATGTATGATTATAAATATGTTGTCAGCAAAATGTATTCCCCGCTACAGTATTCAGGTCTTTAATATAGAGGTTGGATCTTGAAACTACCCAACACATTCTAGAAAAGTTACAGTCATATTGTTACCAAACAAGGAACACAATGAGAATATAAGAATTTATTGTTCTAAATTTTCTATAACTGTTTAATATTTCTTTTGTAATTTTTACAAAGTTGCATGCATCCTGTTTAATACATGTATGCTATTTTCATTGAAAGTGTTCAGCATTGAATCAGAAATCAATAGAAACACTCAAATTGTAGAAAAAGTTAAATTTGCCGTGTCACTGCATATTTGCTTCATCATACTTATTGAATCTTAAGGATTTTAATCGCTCTTTAAATGAGGAGACATTCATTTAGTTTTTACATGTACAAACAGAGTAATTTTGAATCAGTGAAGAATGAGTGGTGGTTAATTAAGAGCATAATAAAATAATATCAAGTTTTATATCGGCAGGTGGTTGTGTTCTTCCTATCCTATCCTATCCTATCCTATCGTATGAATACTGTACACTGCCTTAACAATTTAACATGGCCATAATCATAATTGCAACACATTGACAGTATGTACATGTACACAAAAGTCCAAAGGTTTTTAAATGAAAAACCGCCGTCCCATATCCATAAATGACGTCTGGTTAATACCAACAGAATCTGGTCTTTCACATTCAGTTTATATGGCAAAACTTAGAGAGAGAGAGTAGAAATCGGTGTCATGAAGACAGAAAAGCTAAGTCCTGTGTATTACCGTCCAGTATAAAGTCAGTATCGTTTGTAATGCTGTCTGCGCTGAATTCTTTGACAGAAAGCTGAGTTCCGGTGTATCTACTATAGAAATAACAGTGATCAAGTGCAACTTAGTCAATTGTATGTGTACACTTATCGACCATTACTGCCTCAATTTGATTATTTCACAATTCTGTAAAACAGTTTGCATCAACCTGCAATACACTGGTCATTTTTGCAGTGGTGTAGCAATAAATGTTTTATCATTCTCCCATTGCAATTTGGAAAAGTCACAATTTTCAGTCTGCATTGGCGTTAGTTTGGATCCTTTGTAGAGTAAACATATGTAAAGATGTCATTCGGGTGTCCTTAGTTGGTTGCCCATCCACAGAATGTATGGAACACACCTGTAAAATTTAAGAAAACACATTTCAGGAAACCATTATTTATATACCAGGAAAACAGTGCAAATTTAATTAAAATAAAAACATGCGTTTAATCTACATACAGCTCATTTTTCTCTTGGAATTCTTACTGACTGACGGTATGAGATTGCATTGATGTTTTCTAACACTCATCTATAGTAAGTATGCATTACAAACCCGGACACATATCAAATTGTCTTGAACAGGCCAGATATACATGAAAAATTACTTGAAGCGGAGAACAACTGCAATAGCGGTTTTTCGAAACGTGAAAATAATGACAGAACATTAATGAAATCTATAAATATTTTGACAAAACACAGATCTTTAAAGATATTTATAACACTAATAATGGCATATGTGGCCAATCAATGTGACCAATGAATGCGTAGTTTGGCATGTAAACTCGATGCTAGTAAATCGAACATATGATTTGGTTTTATTCATTAGAATTTTGAATGTTAATGTTTTGAAACTAGTCGTACAGTCTTATATTGAAATGTTGCAACTAAACGTACAGTGGGGTCACTTTCAGTGATGGAACAAAACAGTTATTTTTTCTGCATCAAGTCATTCAATCTCGATTCAAAGAAGTTTACGAGTCAGAAAAATATTTTTTTCTTCCACCCCGGTACAATTATAGACCAGAAACTATATACACAATGAAATATGCGAACACAAAGTCAATTTTTTCTGGCCGTTTCGTCAATTTGACAGTGATCAAACTGAGAACGAAGGCCGATTGCAACTATACTACACCTTACTTGAAGCAAAGATGACCACAATAGAAGTATAAATAACTGGTACACTTACCCCAAAAATATCTCCTTCAAAAAAGACGATTTAAATAAACTTTCAATACAAAATCTAGACCGTGGTGGCCTCAATTTGTGCCAACAACTAACTGATCATCAGCGTACAGATCAGCAACTTCCGTTTCGGCTTACTGTACGCTAGGACACTGTGCGTATGTATTCTGGCAATGACACTATGGCTGAGATCTATGACCACTTGCATATTTGTTCCGCATCCCGCATACCGCTGCAAGGTTTCGCACCACCTTCATCCCACTGTTTGAGCATAGAGCATACTGTCTTTCAACGTTTTATAACGTTTTATTAGAAAATTTGAGTGTCATTCAAGCTCTATGCATTAATGATTCTTTCAGCTAGGCTTGAGTAACGAATTTGTGAAAATATTGTTACCAATAAGGACTGATATACCTTGTAGAAGGCTAAATGTATTTAGGTGCAGTAATGCTAAAGTGCACCGCGACAGCCGATTGATGCAAGATGTGCAGTAGGTGAAATGTTCCCATTGAAGTACGCGTATATCTCCGGCAAATGAAAACGAGGAAATGCGGCATGAGAGAGGAAACAGAGAGGAAATTACATGACAAAGCTTTTTACCAACTTGAGTAGTTCATAAAGGTCGACTCGTTGAAAATTCAT
>JAFMSR010002748.1:0-20792 GCA_022818135.1 Saxidomus purpurata | reverse complement strand
AGATGGTTATATAGTATGATGTCTTCTTCAGTCAAAGCCAGGCCAACAGATCGGCATGGCGACAAACACAGGTCAAGGTCAAGTACAGTTGAACAGTTCACAAAGTCCGATACGGTTTTCTCAGCCGCAGTTAATGGTCAGTAACGCTGGGAACGCTGGAAATGCCCAACTTATCTCGTCACAACCTGTGTTCACCAATCAGATGTTACAAGCAATGGCATCGCAGTTACAACACTTCCCTCAGCAGCCAATCATGTCAGCCCAGGGTCAGACACCCACAATAATATCTGGTATGTCTTTATTTTAATGAACCTGTCATACAGGGCTTAAAGTACTAAGAAATAAAATTAATCACAATGCTGTTTTGTTTTATTGTACGTCTTCTTCAGGTGCAGTAAATTACATTGTACAGTGTATTTTATAACAAGCAAGTAACGTAAATGGGATCGGTGGTGTAGAGGTTAAGGTGTCTGCCGCTCATCCCAGAGGTTGCGGGTTCAAGCCCCACTGCGGTCACAATCGTACCTCGTCATATGACACCAGTACTGGTTTTTCCCAGAGACAGACTTGAGAGTGACTCGATAAGCTTCAAGCTTCCTTCACAATCGAGCTAAAATAAATTGGTATAAACTAAACAAGTAACGTCACATCCGCTAAATGTAGTGCGTAACGGAACGTATACAGTAAAACAAAAAAATCATTAGGACATAATGTAGACAACTAGAAAATTATAATAAATAATATATTGGTGAAAAAAGTTCATTTTAAGCAAGAACTTAATATTCCTTTAAATGGTACTTCAGTTATTGTCTTTTGGGTAAAATCATGAAAAGTACAATGTATGTTGACTGGAATGTAAATACTGCTGTGGATAAATATCGTAAATTTGAACTATTTGCAATGATCTAATTTTTGCTATTTTCGCGAATTTTCCACTATGCTAATTTAAAAATATCACGAAAGATTAATTTCACATAGACTTGCTAGTACAGAATTCTCCTTTTGCAATTTTATAATTTGCTTACATTAAATCAAAGCAGTATGGAACCAACTAGTTGTGACACTGTGATAAAGACATTGCTTTACATTTTACTCATTTCAATTCACCAGCTTCAATTTTGTTTTAAAAGGTTTGCGGCTGATTAAAATTGATAATTTCTTTTCAGGTCAGGGACTGTATATAAGGTCAGCAAACCCTGTGCAAGCCCAAGGCTTAGTGACAGGCGTACAGACGGCCATGAACACAAACTTTAAGAATCCAAATCAACAAACACTACAGGTAAAACGCTAAAAGGTTTCAAGTAATTGTAGATATTGGTACTTTAATGGAGGTTTTTGCTAAACGAGCTTTCCCTGTCTAGAGTGTTTCATACTGATTTTTTTTAGCATGATAACAGGACAGGTTTTTTCAAGTTACAGTAAAGGTTGTACCTACCAATGTTTTTACCAATCTCTTATGGTAGAAAGGGTTATATGTGAGCCTTGATAGCAAAGTTGTTAGGGCATTCGTCTCTGAAACAGAAGGACCCAAGTTGGAATTCCAGTAGGAGGGCAAGATGTGTCCTTTCCCAAACACACTGATGCCGCACATACCTCAGTGCACCCAACTGTAAATGGGTAACAGTGATGGAAAACTCATATAAACTGAAGAAAGATCTAGCAATTTTAGGTACTGATACATATTAAATGCTCCTAAAATAATTTATTTCCCAGACTGTTGCAGTACCAATACAAAAACAAACGACTGCAGCACAGACAGGGAAAGTGCTTCTTCCATCTGTCTCTAAACCTGCCACCGCTAAAGTTCCACCCACAAGTATGACCGGCACGGCTAAAACAGGCACACAGACCATGCCAAAACCCAAAGGCAGACCGAAGGGAACTGGGAAATCATCTCCTGCAGTAACCTCTACAGGTATGAAATAAAGCATTTTGAAAAAGTCCTTTCTGTGTGGTGTACTTATGCACTCTGCCTTTTAATACACTTCTGATGTAAAGTTATCTCTGATTGGCTACGTCCTTGAAATGTGTGACTATAAGAGATTGCACAAAAATGAAACTTACTTGTCACATTATCACACTTTTGTATTTAGTGCTTTAGAATGCTTTCACTTAGTGGAGCCACCTTAGTACAGTGATAGTGCATTTGCCTCAGGATCATAGGGTCCCGGGTGCGATCCCCACCATTGCCATATACTGGTAGTGTCCTTAGGTAAGACACAGATAATTCCACATTGCCTCTCTCTCTCTTCGAGGCTGACTCCATCTTTCAGAATAAATAAATTAATATAAATTGATGCTTACACTGTTAGGAAAAATTGCAACAACGGAATACAGTATGTATTGTTGCAAATATCAAAGCCCTTTATTGAAGGGTTTAGATTCTAGATTGAGCATAATTTCAAATATTAATGTATATTTTGTAGAAGGATTTTTTAATATTTACCGAGTTAACAGTGTATAAAGGGCCATTTATTTACATACATTCTAGACTTGGTTTAAAGTGACATTATGCGCATTTTTTTCAAGTAAAAATCCAGCTGAATATGGTGTGTGTACAAAAGCGTAGAGGAAATAATAGCTTTTAACCCAATACACCAAACTCTTCACGCTACCAGTATGAAATAATAACTTTCCAAATATTGATTTTCTTATTTGACTGGGAGAGTCAATTTAAGAAAAGAACAACTGCATGCAGGAGTTGCTTCCCTTCCACTGCCGAAATCTCTACCAAGACACAATCAACTATCATTTTATCAGTCCGATTTTTTATATCTAAAGCACCAACTTCAAATACTAATGCGGCATAATCATTAATTTAACACATTTAAATGAACAGCAACCAAAAATTGCTTTTATAAAACTGTCACCAAAAATACACTATGTGCAGTAAGATGCGCATAATGTCACTTTAAATTATGATATATATGGTGACTGGGTCTGAAATTATAAAATTTTATTACCTTCCTCAAAGTAGTGAAAGTATTATGTTTTATTGAAATCTATGCAGATTACCACACTTCTTTCCAATTCAACATACTTACGTTTTTGTATTGTGTTAGTTGTGCAAAGTAATGAAATCATTGAACTTTATTGAAAATGTTATATTTTACTGCATAATAGGAGCTTTATTTTAGTCTACATACTGTTTCCTTTTTCTGAACATCATTTTATATGCGTGCCAGAATATGATCACTATTGGTTAGTCTGAATTACATATAATATACATGTAATATGATATGATATTTTCCAGTAACAAGTCAGAGTAAGTCAGATACCACCCAGTCTTCATCTTCCAAGCCGCCCACACCCACCACCAGCTTACCTGTCCTAGGGTCACCTGACAGCAAGAGCCAATCAGATTCTGAGGTTGAGAGGAAATCAGTTACAGAGGAAACTCCTTTAGAAGATGCTGATAATTCTGCTGGAAGTGAAAAGATCGAAGCAAAACAAGTATGAAATATTATAAGGCCAAAATAGTAAAATATTGTAGTTCTGGTAACACTAGCTTTCATATTATTAATCCCAGCTCTCAATTATGTCCGATTATCACAAACTAAAAACATGTATGTCATTTTCCAATCACAAAATGACTCACCCATTTAGGGCCACTGGTTTGAGCCCCGCTAACAACCATGACTCTTTTTGTGAGAAAGTTGACAGTTTCTTACAGAGGATAGAGATGTAGAACTGGTTCTTCCCAGGAATGATGGTTAGGTTAACTGCCTGCATATATAATATTATAACTGAAATACAGTTGAAAACTGGCATTTAACTCAAAACCAAACCAAACCAAAGCCTTGTTTTGTTCTTGATAGTCATTATTTACAGGGTGGTCTTTTTTCAGAGGTAGTCTTTAATACAATTTTCACTGCTCTTGTAACTGTAGTTTATTCCACAGTAACACCTCTTTTTCTTCTTACCTTTTACTATAAACACTTATATGTAGGTTTATCCACAGCGGGGTTCAGATATAAAAATTGTATTTTTGCAGTTGGAGATGGAAATGAAAGAAGCTCCGGTTGTGGAGTTGGAGACCAAACCGGTTTCGGTACCTGAACATCCGGTTGAGCGGCAGAGAGCTATAGTCAAACCCCATATCTTGACTCATGTGATTGAAGGGTTTGTCATACAAGAGGGGCCAGAGCCCTTCCCAGTAAGTTATAGTTTATTGATTTCTCTCCAGTCCAGATTGCCATGTCATTAATTTTGTATACTACACAGTATGAGTACGAGGAATGGGTATCGGATGTGTAGTTATAGATGACCTGCTTACCAGAGCTTTAATGATAAACTATTACATGCTGGTTCGTGATTGAAATGGGTGTTACATCCCCCTCCCCCCCCCCCACCCCCCCAAAAAAAACAAAAAAAAAAACATAGGTAAGTTAATGATTTGGTATTGTGACTGATTTTTAGCTTGACTTTTCTATGAAAAGGGGAGCTATCCCACTCGCCCCGGCGTCGGCGTTGGCGTCACACCTTGGTTAAGTTTTTCGTACCACCCCACTTTATTTCAGAAGTATTAGAGGTATGGCTTTGAAACTTACCATACTTGTTTACCATCATAACCTCCATCTACAGACAAGAGTACATAACTCTGTCAAGGTTTTTGACAGAATTATGGCCCTTTTTTGACTTAGAAAGTGTATTGAGCTCGGTTAAGTTTTTCGTACCACCTCACTTTATTTCAAAACCATTGGAGGTATTGCTTTGAAACTAACCATACTTGTTTACCATCACGACCTTCATCAACAGACAGGAGGACATAACTCTGTCAAGGTTTTTGACAGAATTATGCCCCTTTTTTACTTAGAAAATACATTGAATATGGGTAAAATCCACTTATTGCCTTCACCCTTTGAGATATTGCTTTGAAACTTTTAATGCTATTTCACATAATTACCCATATCTGTACGCAAGAGAAGGTAACTCTGTCAGGGATTTGTTTTAAAAATTAAGGCCTTTTATCAACTTAGAATCTTCGTTAAGTTTTTCGTACCACCCCACTTTATTTCAGAAGTATTAGAGGTATGGCTTTGAAACTTACCATACTTGTTTACCATCATAACCTCCATCTACAGACAAGAGTACATAACTCTGTCAAGGTTTTTGACAGAATTATGGCCCTGTTTTTACTCTGAAAGTGTATTGAGCTCGGTTAAGTTTTTCGTACCACCTCACTTTATTTCAAAACCATTGGAGGTATTGCTTTGAAACTAACCATACTAGTTTACCATCACGACCTTCATCAACAGACAAGAGGACATAACTCTGTCAAGGTTTTTGACAGAATTATGCCCCTTTTTTACTTAGAAAATACATTGAATATGGGTAAAATCCACTTATTGCCTTAACCCTTTGAGATATTGCTTTGAAACTTTTAATGCTATTTCACATCATTACCCCCATCTGTACGCAAGAGAAGGTAACACTTCAGGGATTTGTTTTAAAAATTAAGGCCTTTTATCGACTTAGAATCTTGGTTAAGTTTTTCGTACCAGTCCACTTTTTGACTGAACTGTTTGAGATATTAATTTGAAAGTTGGAATACTTGTTTACCATCATGATTCCCAAACATGGGTAGGAGAAGGTAATTCTGTCAAGGATTTTATTTGAATTATGGCCCTTTTTGACTTAGAAACTCAGTTAAAATTTTCATTCTTGTCCACTTGTTAACTTAACCATTTGAGATATTACTTTGAAAGTTGGAGTACTTATGTACCATCGTAAGACCTATCTGTAAGCAAAAGAATATAACTCTGTGAAAAATGTTTCTTGATTTGTACTTAGAAATTCCTAGTTAAAGTCTTGTGTGCCCTTAACTGTCAAAGTTTTGTTTTATTGGCAAGCACTAAAAAAGTCGAGCACGCTGTCCTACTGACAGCTCTTGTTTATATTCCCGGTTCGCCAACCTCGTTCATTCTCCTCATCACTCAGTAAAGTATGGGACTTAAAAGAATTTATAGAGTCCTTATTGATGTATTTTCCTTGAATAGTGAAGCTTATAATGCATTTTCAAGACATGCTTTTGGTCAGCTGCAGTTAGATGATAATGCATTTTTAGCTCACCTATTAGGATTGCATTCTGTCCGGCACCTGGAGTACGTCATACGTTGTACGTCCATCAACATTTTCCTTCAAACAACATCTCATCTAAAACCAATAGGCCAATGATGATATAATTTAGTAGGGATGTTCCTTGCATGAAGTCCTTTCATAGCTGTTCAAATAATTTCTTTCCATGCAGTACTCTGGTTGCTGTGGCAACAGAAAGGGAAAACTTTAAAAATCTTCTCAAGAACAGGAAGGCATCGAGCTTAAATATTTGGCATGTGGCATTACCTAGTGGACATTTACCAAGATTGCTCAAATTATGTCCCCCAGGTCAAAATTGACTCTGCCCAGGGGGTCACTTGTTTTTCCATAGGCTTATACAGGAAAAATCATCTTCTCTGAAACCACAAGGCCTAGAGCTTAGATATTTAGCATGTTGCATTACCAAGTGGACCTCTACCAAGATTGTTCAAATTATAACCCCCGGGTTAAAATTGACCCCACCCTGGGGTTACTTGTTTTTATATAGGCTTATTTAGGAAAGTTTTTTAAAATCTTCTTCTCTGAAACCACAAGGCCAAAGCATAGATATTTAGCATGTGGCATAACCTGGTGACCCTCTACCAAGACTGTTCAAATCATGATGCACGGGTCAGAATTAACCCTGCCCGGGGGTCTCTTGATGTAACATAGGCTTATATGGAGGAAAATCTTGAGCCCAAGGTCAAAATTGACCCTTTCTGCTATTGATGATATTCTATTAAATCTTTGGATCTAAATATATCACAATTATGTTTGAATACTCCAGGTGCAGAGGTCATCCTTGCTGACAGAATTTATTCCTCCGAAACCAGGCCAGCCAGTGGAGCAATCTTCACTGATCTCGATTGATGAAGAAGATATGGAAGATGATGGGGATACAAGTCATGAGGAACAAGGTAAATATTCCACACTGTTACATTGGGGTACAACTTAGATATTCCACACTGTTACATGGCGGTACAAGTCATGAGGATCAAGGTAAGTATTCCACACTGTTACATTGGGGTACAACTTAAATATTTCACACTGTTACATGGGGGTACAAGTCATGAGGAACAAGGTAAATATTCCACACTGTTACATGGGGGTACAAGTCATGAGGAACAAGGTAAATATTCCACACTGTTATATTGGGGTACAACTTAAATATTCCACACTGTTACATGGGGGTACAAGTCATGAGGAACAAGGTATTTTTTCCATACTATTACATGGGGATACAACTTAAATATACCACACTGTAACATGGGACTTATTCCAAACTATTACATGGGGATACAAATTAAATATTCCACACTGTTACATGGGGGTACAAGTCATGAGGAACAAGGTAAATAGTCCATACTATTGCATGGGGATACACATCACAGGAAACAATCAATAATATTCCACACTGTTTCATGGAGGTAAAATGCACAAGGAACAAGATAAATATTCCACACCGTTACATGAGGGAATAAGTCACAAGGAACAAGATGAATATTCCACACTGTTACGTGGGTACAAGTCAAAGGGAACAAGATAAATATTTGACCCTCTGACATTAGGGTATAAGTCAAAAGGAACAAAATAAATATTCCAACATGTGAAGTTGTGCACCTGGGGTTTTGTTTTTGTGTGTCTGTCCATCTGTCTGTTTGTCTGTCACAGTTTTAGTGGTGCAAGTATCTCCAAAAAGTATTTGATTTAGAGACGTGAAAGTTTATAGGAGTGTTTATCAGCATGTGAAGTCGTGTGGTGGTGCACATCTCAAAATTTTTCTTAAATTTTACTTTTCCAACTCCTGATAACATGCAGTGGTGGTATATGGGGGGGAGGCTGGGAGGGTAGTCTAAAAACCATCTTGTTTAGAAACCATTCCCAATAAAGTGTTGCTTCTCATATAATAAACAATGTTTTGGAGTTTCGATGTGCAGCTAATACCCACATAGGCAGTAGGCCTGACTGGGTTGTAATCTGAACATCAGGACAACAAAGAGTAACTGATTGTTCATTACATGATTACTTTATTATTTTTTAGAATGATGTAATTTCTGCTAATATAAACACATGTCACAGAATGATCTCAGTTACTGTTTAACTTACAAACAAACACAGGTGACATGTATCGTAACTGGGACGCAAACACTGTATTTTAGTTAAATATAGCCTAGTGACTATACATTGTATAATATGTATATCACGAAGCTTATTGACATGTAGTCACAATGCTATTTTTAACCAAGATATAGTGTTTGGTTCCCAGCTATGTTATACCACACCTGTGCTTACAAATTGATGGAACCACTGTAGAATTGTGTGTGATCTTAATCTGCAATATTTGTAAAGTTGAGGATGCTGTTCTTTTTCTCAGCTGTTAATTTCTGAAGTGCAGAAATGAGTAGAGTTAAGTACCTGCAGGGAAAATCTTGCTGTCCTTGAAGCAGTACGTAAATGCAGGTCTAGCTTTGTTTCATGAAAATGAATTTGCTGTTCTAGCTCACCTGAGCGCGAAGTGCTAAGGTGAGATATTGTGATTGCCTGATGTCCGTCATCTGTTTATCGACACTTAACCTTGTGTATGCGAGAGAAGCTGCATTTTTCACTGGATCTTCATGAAACTTGGTCAGTATAATTGATTTGATAAAATCTAGGTCAAGTTCGAATATGGGTTAACAAGGGTCAAAAACTAGGTAACATGGTCAAATCATAGAAAAACATTGGTTATGCAATAGAGGTTGCATTTGTCATTGGATTTTCATGAAACTTGGTCAGTATGATAGCCTTAATGAAATCTAGGTGGAGTTCAAATATGGGTCATCTAAGGTCAAAAACTAGGTCTGTTCAAATCATAGAAAAACCTTGTGCATGCAATAGAGGTTGCATTTTTCATTGTATTTTTTGAAACTTGCTCAGTATTATTGCCTTGATAAAATCTAAATGGTGTTCGAACATGGGTCATCTAGGGTCAAAAACTAGGTCACAGGGTAAAATCATAGAAAAACATTGTGTATGCTATAGAGGTTGCATTTTTCATTGTATTTTCTTGAAACTTGGTCAGTGTGACTTCCTTGGTAAAATGTAGGTTGAGTTTGAACATGGGTCATCTTGTGTCAGAAACTAGGTCACTTGGTCAAATCATAGAATAACCTTGTGTGAACACTATGGAGGTTGCATTTTTCATTGGACCTTCATGAAACTTGGTCATTATGATTGCCTTTATGAAATGCAGGTCGAGTTCAAACATGGGTCATCTAGAGTCAAAAACTAGGTCAAGGGGTAAAATTGTAGAAGAACCATGTGTATGCAATAGAGGTTGCATTTTTCATCTTTATAAAACTTTGTCAGTATAATTGTTTTGACGAAATTTAGGTTGAGTATGAATATGGGTAATCTGAGATCAAAAACTAGGTCATGAGGTCGAAACCTTGTTTATGCCATACAGGTGACATTTGCAACCCAATCATCATGTAAATTGGTCAAAAGTTTTGCCTTGTCAAGGTCAAACAGAATGTTTGTGTTTATGATATATAGTTTAGAGTTGAAGTTTGGTCAAATATTGTCATAAGTTGCAGGTGAGCAATATAGGTCCATCATGGCCCTCTTGTTTTATTTGGTGGCCTACAGAAAATGTCCAGAATTTTTGATGTCTTATGATTTTTCCCCATTTTACAGTAACCTGACTAGTAACTATGGCAATCTTTGTCGAAGTCAAGGTCACATGCAGGGGTCAAAGGGCTGTAACCCCGTACAAGTTGTTACAATACCATACCATTTATACACTGTTATAAGGGGAAGTCATTCCTTGAGACAATGTATTTGTTTGGGTATTTAGATCACTTTCAGAGTATCTATAATTGTATGAACATTTGTTGCCTCCCCTGCCATTCACTAATACATATATTGCCAAATAAATATGACAAATTCTGCTGTGTGGCAAAGAAATTTTAATTTGGTGATAGAAATTTTTAAGACATGAGCCCAAATTTCAGTTACTTGCTGAAAAAATTTGTCTGGGCATAAAAGTTGTAACAGATTTTCAGAACCCAGGGGAGAGTGATGCCCTGTGTAATATTTTATAATTATCCTAGTTTTGTGAATATTTGTTTCTATCCTGCATGCATTTGTATAGTAAAGAGTTGAATCATGCATGATACATGCCTAATATGTCTACAGTGAATGTAGGACATTATCCCCTAGGACATCATACAGTAGTCGGAACGTAACAGTTGTCAAAATTTGCGTATATCGTGCGTATAACGTGCGTGCAACGTGCGTATAACGTGCGTGCACTCATCGTGTATTTTGTCAATCGTATATCGTGTATCATATCGTATCATTCATCGTGCAACGTGCACCATATACTATACACGATACACGATATACGATTCGCGATGCACGATAATCCATACGGTATACGTACGATTCGATGGTGTATTTCGTAGTTAATCGTTTTACTTAGCGTGCACATCTCCCCCAAAAAGTGCTGATTTCAGTTTATATTATTTGGTGTAGTTGCGGCGAGAAAGACTTCCGGGACAGGTCGAAGACATTTTCACCTCATATCCGAAATTTAGGTCTATTTTTGCAACGGAAAGGACATCTTTTTTATCTAAACTGCTGTTGTCAATGCATTCCTTAAAGTGCAGCAGACAAGGTACGCCTGTATCGAAGCAACATATCGTGGGTATGATGTTAACAAGTGTTTTATTGACGCCGCGATGAATCGCGGCGTCAGTATTGAATAGGTTTCAATTTTGGACCATGGGGTTGCATAATCGAATAGGGAGTAGCCGACATTATTATTGTAAATCTAAACTATGTTCTATGTATGAAAAATGACTTTTATGAATCATTAAATTGTATTAAGTCATTAAAAAACAATACAATACAAAATACACATGTCTCCTTCCCTTATTTCAAAACTTTGGACACATTTAATGAGTATTTAATAACTTTTCCACAAACTCGTAGACCACGGGTTTTTTTATAGCTTTGTTTACGGACCTTACGACCCGATTCATCAAAGCTCAGAAAAAAAGATTCGGAAGATGTTTTGCTATCTTAAAACACTCAGATAATAGAATACATGGCGCCAACATGAAAAATCAATGAAAACCCATTTTAATTACTACATATTAGACTTTAATATTGAAACTGTAAAGAAAAACCGTTCACCCAACTATGCAATACGTAGGGCCCTAACGGAATTCCATTCCATCATTTGTAAACAAAAACAATAATCAGCCAATGGAAGTTCTGTAAAATGTATACGTCACAGCATAATTAATCATGTGGATTTCGTCTCTTTCCGCCATATTGCTGGAGTGTATAATGCTTCGGGAATAGAAAGAAAGAAAAATCCACATTACCAGCTACAGGGAGGGAGGGGCAGGTATATCTGTTTTACAGATAGTTCTTTTTCACAATATTTAGACCCGGTGTAAATTATATTTGCACAGGTTTTTGCCTCTGCTTCCTATTAACCGACCTGTGATTCAGTGAAATTGTGGGAGGAGCCATGGTTATAAATAGTTTTGTGTATCAGTTCCTTGGTATCTAAAAATAGCCAGTGTAAAATTAGCATCCGAAAATAATTAATGTTGTGAGAAAAGAGGTATTTAATTATCACAATAGACAAACAATATGGAAGTTACATAAGGGTTTAGTATTATGCTAATTACTAATAAAAACTTTATTTTTATAAATCAGTTTCATAAACAAAAAGGATATATACAGCTAAATACACAGAGGCACGGACCGGTATTACTGATTACCGAAAACAACTTTTTACCGGAAACAACCAAAAACAAATGAGATTACCGGAAACAAGTCTTAATTCAATAGTTTTTTATGTTAAATACACTTTTTATTATTCTAAATGATAAAAATTAATGTATTTGTTGAATATGTGTAATTTTTAGGGATGTCAACGAATACCCAAATTGGTATTCGGATATTCGGTCAGCCTTCCGAACGAATATCCGGATATTCGGTCGTTTTATGAACTAAATCAATACGTTGTTGATCAATTTGTCGCATATTTTCGCGATTATAAATTTAGAGCTTACAGTAACCCTAGACATGCGAATATTCTATCCCTATAACTTACTTTTACATCTTGTAAGTCAGACAATTAATTGCTATAAAATTCAATCATTCATGTCATAAAATTAGGATAAAATAAATTTCATATACATGTACGTCGTTATTACAAGAGCTAACTCTGCAAGAACTGGTATACTTTCGGTTTCGTTTTATCCGTCGTTACACGGACATTTACTTTCTTTTTCTGCTGCTTCATTACTTATAGATCTGCAGGAGGCTTAATGAGGCTGAGAAAGAAAATCTTCAATAAAGAACTATCTGAAAAGTGTAAAATTATTTAATAATCTTTTTTAATGTTTGTAAACCAGGGTGCTGTACAAAAAGATACTTCATAATTACAATGGCTAAAGTTATTGCCTCGACATTATGTATCGGCGTAAACAAGACTTTAAAACACTTGCATAATAATTATCTTTAATCTAAATGTTTGTTCAACAATTCACACCTAGGAATTTAAACTCCTTTGTCTGCCTAATCTCTTTTGTCTACTGTATCGCTAAAGATTGACTATAGAACGTGTCATCACCAGAGCAACCGGGTATTGTAAACTGACACTTTATCGGCCGTAATTGAAAAGTTCTTAATTTAAATTCGTTTTTTTGGACGAATTTACCGAATACTCGGATATCTATATCGGATCCGAATATTCGGAAGCTGAACGAATATTCGGATATCCGGATATTCGTTGCCATCCCTAGTAATTTTAGAATGATAGGTTAGGTTTTAAGCAAATTAGTTCGATGTAACTTAGTGTGTACTTTATGTTGTAACGATTACCTCCCTTAGACGGTATTAAACCCAAAATCATTGCAATCACGGACCTATATACACATGTGTATAGGTCCGTTCTCTATTAGAAAAAAAGTATTACTTTTCTTTTTTTGTATTTAAATAGTTCGATAAATTTTAGCGATATTTTTTGTTCAAGTTCTTTGACAGTTTAACAACTTATCTGCATTTCCAGTTACGAAAATTCCCATGAGTGAATGAAAATAAAAAACAGAAACTAGAAAATAATTTAAAATCTTTTTATTTGCATATATCATTACAAGGATGAATAAAACAAATAACATAATTAACATAATGTGTATATAGGTCCGTGACAGAGGTAATGATCATTTTATGTAGTAAAAAGGGTTCGCTGATGTTAACCACGCACATTTTATAATAGAAACCTGCCCCAGTGCCCATCTCCCAGCCATGCTTCAAAACATGCGCGGCGTCTTTGATGCCTTGCATCAAAATTCGTCTTGTTGGCTATATGCAAATAATACGCCGAATCAACTACACTTTTACGAAAATATTTAAAGTCCGAAGCAATCCAAAACGTCCCCCCAAAAAAACGTCCCCAGACCAAAACGTTCCCCCATATGACCAAAATGTCCCCTATACTGCCTGATTGGAATAATATATCCGTTAGCTGACATAAAGAGAAAGGTAATTAGGTATTGTCTTTGACTGAATAATTAGTTTGAGTCTCATCAAATGCCTCATTGTCATTCAAAACAGGGTCTGAATATTGTCCAAAATTAATTAAGGCCTCCAGCTGGCCCTTTGTGCGTTGTCCTCTACTCCTGCCTACCTGTTTGAACTTGAGGCTGGGGTTCGCCCCTTAGACTGGGGCGCCAGGAATAGATTCTCAAATATTGAGCGAAAGTCAAGGTTTTGTCAGTGAGATCATAAAGCACGGCTATTTTGTAAGATCCTCCTACAAGTGCCCTATGAAAACAAAATGATCAAATCTGACATACCGCATCTCGCAAAGTTAGAAACTCAAATGATAGATCAGATATTTTTATTCTGGACATCTACATATATACACAGATCGGTCTAAAGTCCAGGCTCTGGTATATTAGCTTCAGCTGTTGTAATCCATCTAAACATGTATGTTGCCATCATAGGAAGATTGACAAATTATTGTTCCATTTATCAGGAATACTCTATAACCTGTTCCTGCATTTATACCAGAAATGATAGCAATAGACACTGCCTTGAGCTGTCTTTTACATCATCAACCTAAAAAACTTGCTATATTGTATATATTTTCAGATTCACTATCATCTCTATTCTCAATGAAATAAAAAAACAGTCATTCTAGACCAGAGTTATTGAATACATTATTATTATTCATAAATTTTATCAATGCCTAAAAACAGGCTTACCAGTTACCATGTTATAGTGCCCAGCTCATGTAGGTTTATGATAATATCTGGTAATGAGAGCAGATGATGCAGACAAAAGGGGCCTGGTTTAGGGGCCATGATCCAGGACATACCATACTCACCCACAGAAATATATGCCGGGATTCGAACCACTATCCTGGATGGATGGTGTAGAGAATTGAAACTTAAAACAAACACATTTTGCCGCAAAACAGTGCGACCTGGCCGTCCTATGGGATACTTGACAAATTACAAAATGGACAAATCAATCACACGTCTTAGGCTGGGCGCAAACTTACTACCAACCAGCTCGGGTTGGTACATACTTTGGGTTGACCAGGTTTGCATCTAGTGCATTGTAAAATGTAACACCCCTCACTGGCTATTTGACTGCATAGCTTTCACCACACAGAGACTAAAATTCAAGCCAGAAATGGATAAGCTTGGACTTGCATGGTTTCACTATTAATAATTATTCTCAGTCTAAGAAAAGCCCTAAGTTAATGTGTATAAAGGTTGTTGGAGAATAACATAGTAGACTGTCAAATGACTGATAAAATTAGTTATCTAATTTACTCCAGTTGCTATCAGACCCCATCCTGTAGGTCACTAGTCAAAATCCTAAACAATTTTTATGCCCCCGAAGGGTGGCATATTAAAATCGCACCGTCTGTCTGTCTGTCCGTCTGACCGTCTGTCCGTCCGTCCGTCTGTCCGTCTGTCCGTCCGTCCGTGCGTCCCCACTTACAAATTCGTGTCCGGACTGTAACTTTGTCATGCATTGAAGGATTTTAAAATAACTTGGCACACATGTCTAGCACATCAAGACGACGTGTCGCGTGCAAGACCCACATCCCTACCTCAAAGGTGAAGGTCACACTTGGAGTATGAAGGTTATGGAATCCTCTATATATGCACACATTCGTGTCCGGACTGTAACTTTGTCATGCATTGAAGGATTTTCAAATAACTAGACACACATGTCTAGCACATCAAGACGACGTGTCGCGTGCAAGACCCACGTCCCTAGCTCAAAGGTCAAGGTCATACTTAGAGTTTGAAGGTAATGGATTCCTCTATATATGCATATATGCACACATTCGTGTCCAGACTGTAACTTTGTCATGCATTGAAGGATTTTAAAATAACTTGGCACAAATGTCTAGCACATCAAGACGACGTGTCGCGTGCAAGACCCACGTCCCTAGCTCAAAGGTCAAGGTCACACTTAGAGTTTGAAGGTAATGGATTCCTCTATATATGCATATATGCACACATTCGTGTCCGGACTGTAACTTTGTCATGCCTTGAAGGATTTTAAAATAATTTGGCACAAATGTCTAGCACATCAAGACGACGTGTCGCGTGCAAGACCCACATCCCTACCACAAAGGTCAAGGTCACACTTAGAGTTTATAGGTAATGGAATCCTGTATATATGCATACATTTGTGTCCGGACTATAACTTTATTATGCTTTGAAGGATTTTAAAATAACTTGGCACAAATGTCTAGCACATCAAGCGGATGTGTCGCGTGCAATACCAAAGTCCCTACCTCAAAGGTCAAGGTCACACTTAGTGTTTAAAGTAATGGAATACTGTATGCATGATTACTCTGTCATGCATGGAAGGATTTTAAAATTACATAGCACATTTATTGAGCACATGGAGAGGACACAGACTGTGAGGCACCTCTTTCGGGGGCATTCGTCACTTGTGAGGGACAGCTCTTGTTGTATAAATGCAATTTTTTATATTCAGTAAGTACTTAGTATTTTAATTGTAGTAGTAAACATGCTGTTTCACTGGTTAGTGGGTGTTGATTTAAATTGGCAACCCAAAACATAAAAATTCAATCTTGTTATTATTTAGCAAATCATAGTCTGCACATAACAGAAATTAGCAGGGAGTGACGGATGACATGTTGGTAGGGGTTGCCCAACCACTGTACCTGTTACATGCCTGTTTCAGTTATAAAATACTGTAACTGTAATTTATATCTTATATATAATTTAATACTGTATGGTAGTTTGCACTGTCTGTATGGCACCATATAATATTATAATTAAACAAAATTTCACTGGCTATTATCTATAATATGTTGGGGACGGAGGGGGTAGGGGGCGGGTTCAGGATAAATGTAAGCCGGTTTCTACTTACAAACCTACTTGTACTACCTCCAATTGAATGAAACATCAACCCTTTTATCATGATCAGTAAGTAGATCCTTGCAGGTTTGGACTGGCCACTGGCCATACAGATGCTACATCTGATTACCTGCATCTTTCTTACCAGTTTAACTATAACAGACTCTTACTCTCTTACTTCAGAAGGAGGCACATAGAAAAAATTGATTTTAATCAAGTTGTATACCTTGAAATAGGTTTTATTAGATTTGTAATATATATCAGTCTTGTGAGAACCCTCACACTTGATTAATAATTGTATTTTAGTATTACAAGTCACTGTAGTTGTTTTACTGAAGATCCTAATTAAATTAAGTAGTAAGTTCTGCAAAGAGCTCATTATTTAAGTATACAATAGTATAATATCACTAAAAGAGTACCATAATCATGTTGTATAAAATGAATAAAACATTTTAAAAAATAAGATTTCTTTTAAGGCTAAGATGGCAAAATTGTGCTTGTGTGGACTTCCCGTAAAGCCAGTGATACCGGCTAACACCTATTTTTTTGTACTTTTATTTTTGAACACCTCTATATTAATTGTGTGTAGTTTGTAATCTTAATAGCTTAATAAAGAAAATAATATGAAAATCACATCTATTACTAAGTCACAATTTACTCTGGTCTCAGTAGACCGGTTGTATAGTTATGTAGTCATATAGTACTTCTGACACTGATCTCCTCTGGTTAGTTTCATAAATTGAAACCATTTTAGAAATCTTTCAAAGGGCCTTTTTTCCTGTAAGTGTGGCAGAGGTGGTGCTTGAACTCTGTCCGGTTTATTAAATTTGTTCCTCATCTCTGATAGTTTCCTTAAAATGCCTAGCTTACATCAATTTGAACAAATATAGATCTTTTAAGTTCTTTCTACATATCTAAATTCCAAAATAACTAAAACAAAACATGAGTACCATCATTGCTGAGCTCTATTCTGCAGTCTCATAGTTATTGAGGTTTTTGAAACATGTGAGGTTACACCCCCCCTTTATAAATATAGAGTGTTGCTTAGCTCTTTCATATTGTTGTCAGTCTTCCATCAAATTATTTGCTAATGCTACATGTGTATTCCAAGAACAATTTTTCCAAATGATCTACTACATGTATAGTATAAAAGTAAAAGGTAAAGTGCTTTTTAGCTCGACTTTTCTATGAAAAGGGGAGCTATCCTACTCGCCCCGGCGTCGGCGTCGGCGTCGGCGTTGGCGTCACACCTTGGTTAAGTTTTTCGTACCACCCCACTTTATTTCAGAAGTATTAGAGGTATGGCTTTGAAACTTACCATACTTGTTTACCATCATAACCTCCATCTACAGACAAGAGTACATAACTCTGTCAAGGTTTTTGACAGAATTATGGCCCTTTTTTTACTTAAAAAGTGTATTGAGCTTGGTTAAGTTTTTTGTACCACCTCACTTTATTTCAAAACCATTGGAGGTATTGCTTTGAAACTAACCATACTTGTTTACCATCACGACCTTCATCAACAGACAAGAGGACATAACTCTGTCAAGGTTTTTGACAGAATTATGCCCCTTTTTTACTTAGAAAATACATTGAATATGGGTAAAATCCACTTATTGCCTTAACCCTTTGAGATATTGCTTTGAAACTTTTAATGCTATTTCACATCATTACCCCCATCTGTACGCAAGAGAAGGTAACTCTGTCAGGGATTTGTTTTAAAAATTAAGGCCTTTTATCGACTTAGAATCTTGGTTAAGTTTTTCGTACCAGTCCACTTTTTGACTGAACTGTTTGAGATATTAATTTGAAAGTTGGAATACTTGTTTACTATCATGATCCAAAAACATGGGCAGGAGAAGGTAATTCTGTCAAGGATTTTATTTGAATTATGGCCCTTTTTGACTTAGAATTTCAGTTAAAATTTTCATTCTTGTCCACTTGTTGACTTAACCATTTGAGATATTACTTTGGAAGTTGGAGTTCTTATGTGCCATCATGAGACCTTAGTCATAATCTGTAAGCAAGAGAAGATAACTCTGTGAAAATGTTTCTTGATTTGTACTTAGAAATTCCTAGTTAAAGTCTTGTGTGCCCTTAACTGTCAAAGTTTTGTTTTATTGGCAAGCACTAAAAAAGTCGAGCGCGCTGTCCTACTGACAGCTCTTGTTTATTATAGTGTCACCCCTATTTAAAGGGCCAGCCATTTCTGACTTATGAGAGACTTTTTGAGCACATGTACCTCCCGAATCCTACCATTTAATGCCAGGCACCAGGCAGGTAGGCATACGGTAACCATTATTTAACTAGCTGGCGGCTCACCAACCAGCTATATCAGAACGGACCCCTGGTGGGCTTCGAACCTTCGACCTCCCACTCCAAAGGCGGATGCCTAAACCACTAGACCAAGGGAGACGGTATATGTACATGTGTTACCACCTCATAATATCATCAGACTTATGTACATAGGATATGCAAACAAAATCTAAATGCTATTATCTCATAGCCTTTATACTGAACTACTTATGTAAAAAATGCCATCAGATAATTTTAAAATTAGATATTGGAATGTACATCATTTTTCTGCCCAGTAATTAACCATCCATTGATGTTCATTGTATCTTCTTCATCATCAGTATATC
This sequence comes from Saxidomus purpurata, assembly GCA_022818135.1. Classification (NCBI taxonomy): domain Eukaryota; kingdom Metazoa; phylum Mollusca; class Bivalvia; order Venerida; family Veneridae; genus Saxidomus; species Saxidomus purpurata. The sequence goes on along the minus strand of JAFMSR010002748.1, from coordinate 1,654 downwards.
AAATAAACATATAATTCCATATAAGATTATATGTTTCATGTATATATAATGGATATGTTAACACCATATATGGCATTTTGAGACTGTATAATCTAGGCTGTGAGATGTGTCTTCTCCAGGGTTCTAATTGAATCTGCTATCCACCACTGGATGCAGAGTTGTGTCATGCAATTGGACCATTCCATTATTCTACAGAGGGTCCAAAATAATTTTGCAAATGATTTTTAATCTGTTTTTTGGTTCATTTTCTAGAAAGTTTTATAAATTTTATCCCAAAATGGGTGAGAAAATTTATAATACATAACAGTCTGTTTAATTTTACTTTAAATTTATTACTACCCCAATAAAGTATTACTCAAACCACCTCAACAGGGGTTCTGAATCTAAAAGAATGGTAGCAGTGACATAAAGTATATGAAACTGCGTGCCAAGAATTAAACTACATTGAAATAAAGATTAACTTTAATAACCCTCTTCACTCTAGAAAATATCACTGTTTCCTAGAGGTTCATTTTTTCTATGTGTTTTTATATACCCCACCTATAGAATAGGCCCACTAAAACACAATATAAAGTAACATGATATAAAACTTTACATAGAATTAATCACCATAGTCCACAGTACATAAATACTGCATTGCGCTTTAATTATCTTCTCTCCTCTAAGAATAATCTTAGATTTCTAGAGGGACATTTTTCACTTTCGGGCTACCGGAAAAAACCTAAATATTGTTCAAAACTTTTTTCTATTAAAACATTGGTCAAAATTAGGGGCTGTATAATCATCACAACTATAAATACTACAAAATAACATTAAAACCCCGTTCCAAATGCTTGATTTATTCGAAAACGCCATTTCAAGCTTTCAGTTTCTTCAATGTCAATTTACCCCACCCACTTGACACCCATCAACATATCAATTCAAGGTTCCAGTATAAAATTATTATACTTGAACACGGTCCTAAAAGGTGTCTTTAATGTAGAATTTATTTAACGAAAAGTGTAGATGGCAATTAACATTAATTACGCCCGTTTTCTCGCACATCTGGATCAATTTCCTGCCAAAGTCACTCCGACAGGTGTTCAAATTTGACACATACTGTGATATGAAAACTGTGGATCTTTGACACTTATCCATGTCATTTTTTATTGTTAACGTATGAAACTTCTAATTGATCTTATTCTTTCGGTCTGATTAAAAGGTCTAAGTCTAGATAAAATGTGAAATCTCAAAGTGATCGTATAACGTGTATAATCCGTTTATCGTGCAGCGTGTAGCGTGCGCTTCGTACATCGTGTATATCGTGTATCGTTCTGAATCGCTCATCGTGTATTTACCGAACGTGCAACGTGCGTCTAACGTGCGTGTATCGTGCGTACATCGTACGTGTATCGTGCACTCCGTGTGACAACTGTTATGTTTCGACTACTGTATCCTTAGCTGAATTTTGCACAGGCAGACATTAGCCCTTTCATATTTTTGTAAAGGCAGACATTAGCCTCTTCATTCTTCAAAGTTTAAAATTTGATGTATCATCATCATTAGGTTGAAATTGGAATTTTTTTTTTTCATTTTTCTTTGTCTTAGATGGTAGAGATAATTATAATGCAGATGCATTTAGAAATATGATTTGATATAGGGGCTAATGCCAAGA
>JAFMSR010002747.1:0-20794 GCA_022818135.1 Saxidomus purpurata | reverse complement strand
CTTAAATAGAAATAAAAAAAATAGCGTCATTCAAATAAAAATGTTCAACAGGGGAAATCTTTGCGTTTCTAGATCGGTTAAGTGTACTAGTTAGCAGTGTGGCGAGGAACTGATTGTTTGATACATTGCAACTTTCAAATTATACGAGTCTAGAAATAACGCTACGGGAGTAGTGGTGTGTCATTGCTTGAAACATCTTCTTAAACGTATGAATTTCCGTCTGACTTTAAGATTATTTTTCAACCCTCTTTGTCAGATTTCATTCAGTTCAAACAAGATAAGGAAAATTACATTGGCATGCTTTTGTTCTGATTATAGAAATTGATAAAGTCCACCATACCACCGCTTCGCGTTAATAGTTTTGTCACCTATAAAGTTTGCAAAAGAAACGTCGCTTCCATCTGATCTTATTAAATGGACCTAAATAATGTACAAAGACATTACATTCTCTGCATACTTCATATTGAAATAAAAATCATTTCAATTAATATTACATGTTCGATTAAACTATTTGTTAACAATAAAAGCAGCTGGTGAGCTTCGTATATAACGAACTCTGTGTGACCATTTAAATGTGTTCCTTATATCCGGAGTATGTTATATCCATATAACATTTTATTATTTTATAAAGAAAAATATCGGGCCAAGAAAAATGTGTTCCTTATAATTCCTATCTAATATGTCTAACTCTACAAAGAAAAACAAACTAATCTTGATCTCTTGTGGACATATTCCTTCCTATTTTCATTTACAAAATTTTGTTTATGGAATTCAAATCGGCCACGCCGCCCTGGTGTCTTTATAGCGAAATGGGAACACTTGTGTTTTTCTGTTGTGTGAATATCACTTCCACTTATAAAATGTTAATTTAACTTTAGTAATAGTTAATGTTGTGGTTATGTTGAAATGAACAACTTAGTTTAGTAGATGTTATCAAAGCACTTATATATGTTTTCTTTCGTTTTGTTTCAAGGTGAGATTCGACCCCGGTTTATCAATTATTTTGGTGAGTAAAAATGTAAAGTAATCAAACTTTAACTTGAATACTATATTTAGCCTGACAAATGTTGAGTTTTGATTGTTGTATCAGCATAAAACAACTTTTTTTTTTGGAAACTGGAACTTCCAGTGATCTCGCAGCCTTATAGAGGACCAAAGACAACGTTTTTAACTATAGTTTGAATTTGACACTTGAGCTTCGACCTTTATGTTCTCCTCGGTTTTTACCGTTGTTTTACAACAAGCTTCAAGTACATTCATGGCTCAGTGCTCGAAATCGGAGTATACTTCTTGTTACATTTACAAATGTCTTTAGAAAATTAGTTCTTGCACACCCCTAGCAGACACTTGTGTTCAGTGGAGCGATTTTGGACCAAAAGCGTGTCTTGTAATATACTATGACAACATTCAGTGGAAGTTCCCCGTCGTTGGATACGCGTCCTTATTTAAAATTTCGAGCCTGGTACCAAAACTATCTACGTTATGCACAATGGCGTTTTTTCATCGTATTTAAGTATCCAGTATTTTAAATTCAAGAATAACTGACAAAAAACAAACAAACAGAAGAACAGATTTCTACGGAAGCACAGAGGTGACATGTGGAATTTTTTTATATTATCTCGTGGCCACGCGATAATAAAAAGAAAAAAAAAAAAACGAAAAACTAAACGTTATCGCGTGACAAGCGATAATAAAAAAGAAAAAACGAAAACTAAACGTTATCGCGTGGCCACACGATAATAAAAAAGAAAAAACGAAAAAAAAGTTATCGCGTGGCCACGAGATAATAAAAAAGGAAAAAAGAAAAACAAAACGTTATCGCGTAGCCACGAGATAATAAAAAGAAAACGAAAAACATTACGTTCTTTCTGCAAATGGTGGGAGCGTACCTTCCGGTTATGTTAGTCGTGTCTTTCTTCACATACAATTAAATGTATTCAAGCTTATATGGAAATATTTCATAATATAGTATGAGTTATGTAGAAATCAACTTGCAATTCATTAAAGTGATTCGAATTAATCTTTGATAATTTTATTCAGTAAAAGAGAGGGCATTTTAAAATATGTTCATTGCGTGACTAAACCTGTTCAGTGCATACGTTTTTTTTCCATAGTATGTGAATATGTAAAAAAGGAAAGATTACAAGATACACTTTTGGTCCAGAATCACTCTACTTTTGCCTAAATGATTTTTTTTTCACATTTAATTCTCTGTGTAGGTTTTCAAAGATGTCAGCCCGGATGGACTGGTCCAGGTTGTAATCAGTTCTTTGGCGCAAGTACGTTTTTTTTCTGGTACATGAACTAAAAAATTGCAATATAAGGATATTGGCGTCACTTCTGTGTTGTTTTATACACAACTAAACTGTACAAACACGCCTACACAAGGCAAATGTGCAACATATACTTCACACATCTTTTGATAAACACATAAGATTAATATGTGTTATTCATGTATTATGGATAACATGTGTTTCATAACATATGTTTGACATATGTTTACTAACATATGTTTGTACTAACATGTGTTGCATCTTTGCCTGTGTACATCATTTTGTTGTTACAGTAGATGGAATACATTTCTTTAGTGATATTATATTTCACTTATTGTGCATATCTAGAATTTCATATTTCCCTTAAAACATTCAATTTCTTATTCTTAACATCCGTCTCTTTTAATATAGGGCAGATATGTCATTATGGATACTACGAAAACACATCATCTTCATGGTATGTCCGTGCTTATAGGCGTTGCAGTAACCATTTCTGACTTGGTATAGTTAAAGTTAGATATCGTTTATTTGCATAACGCTTTTACGGATTGTTACGGTAGACAGAATGTACTAAACGGTTTTGCTTTGCATTTTAAGGCCATGATACCGTAAGGTACATGCTCCAATACTGTCTGGCCCTGACGTGAGAACAAATGTCTAGATCTTACCACGTGTTTATTGTTTTTCTGTATTAATGTTGTTGCAGTGCTTGTCTATGTTATAAATGTGTCAAGTGCATGTTTACATTGTTCCACAGCTTCAAACGAGTACATCCAATGCGGGTTACATCACTGTGCACATGGGTCTTGTTCATACTCCGTGGTGAATGGTATAGAGCAGTATCACACATGTAACTGTAAAACGGGATGGAAAGGAGACGCCTGCGATATTGCTATAGGTGAGTGTGTAACACAAAATATTGAAGGAACATTGACATGACAAGAGACGCCTGCGATATTGCTATAGGTGAGTGTGTAACACAAAATATTGAAGGAACATTGACATGACAAGAGACGCCTGCGATATTGCTATAGGTGAGTGTGTAACACAAAATATTGAAGGAACATTGACATGACAAGAGACGCCTGCGATATTGCTATAGGTGAGTGTGTAACACAAAATATTGAAGGAACATTGACAGGACAAGAGATGCCTGCGATATTGCTGCAGGTGAGTGTGTAACACAAAACATTGAATGAACATGGACAGGACAAGAGATGCCTGCGATATTGCTGTAGGTGAGTGTGTTACACAAAACATTGAAGGAACATTGACAGGACAAGAGACGCCTGCGATATTGCTGTAGGTGAGTGTGTAACACAAAACATTGAAGGAACATGGACAGGACAAGAGACGCCTGTGATATTGCCAGGTAAGTTGTTAACACAAAAACATGGCAGGAGCATAGGTAGAACAGTGACGTTTGTTATGCTCTATAGATATCTTAAACGTAATATGGATTATCAATGGAGGTTTTTAGACCAGTTTGTTGTAACGAACATAATTTAGGCAAGTAAACTGTACATAGAGTAAAATGTTTAATGAAATAAATTACAGATGTATCTTTCCCCTAGTAGCAGCTTGCAATCAGATGAGTAGGGAAGTATCTGTTTACATAAGAACATAAGGCAAGAGTTCTTGTTAACATGATTCTGTAAACTTGACCTCTTACAAATGGTTCTGATGTTTTAATACCGGATATCCTTTATAGTGAAAACTCAGACAGTTTTACGTGGCAAATATTTCGTAAATTTTAAAGTTTGAATCGGATCAGACTTACCATGAAAGCCCCGTGAATAGGCGATATCCTGCCACGGCGACTGCTATAATAACAAGACGTGGAATTACATATTTAAAAGTAAATGTCATTTACCATTACCTGTTCATTCATTTATAATAGAAAATATCATCAAAAGTATAGAATAGCACATTGTCATGCGCTTATTATTTTGGTCTGTTTTGGATACTGACTGCGATGGATGAATTCGCAGTACGTTGCAATCCACAGTTTAATGAAAGACCTTTGAGCGATATCTCGACGACTGAACTATTTTATTTTCTATAAGGTAAGGCAGAATAAATATCACTTATAAATACAAATAAGGTAATTGGGGTATTTGGTTGTCCATACAGTTTCCGTTCAATGTATTAATAATCTGATATGTATTAGCTCACTCTTAATGTTGCATCTTGAGAAGGTTTTGACGGAGAACTATCATAGCTTAAGAAGGTTTAGACAGAGAACTATCAGAACTTGAGAAGGTTAAGACAGAGAACTATCAGAGATTGAGAAGGTATAAACAGAGAACTATCAGAACTTGAGAAGGTTAAGACAGAGAACTATCAGAGATTGAGAAGGTATAGACAGAGAACTATCAGAACTTGAGAAGATTAAGACAGAGAACTATCAGAGATTGAGAAGGTTTAGACAGAGAACTATCAGAGATTGAGAAGGTTTAGACAGAGAACTATTAGAGATTGAGAAGGTTTAGGCAGAGAACTATCTATCAGAGCTGAGGAAGGTTTAGACAGAGAGTTATCAGAACTTGAGATGGTTTAGACAGAGAGTTATCAGAGCTACAGAAGGTTAAGCCAGAGAATAATCAGAGCTACAGACGATTTAGACAAATAGTTATCAGAGCTTGAGAAGGTTTAGACAGATAGTTATCAGAGCTTGAGAAGGTTAAGACAGAGAACGATCAGAGCTTAAGAAGGTTTAGACAGAGAACTATCAGGGCTTAAGAAGGTTTAGACAGAGAATTATCAGAGCTTCAGAAGGTTAAGACAGAGAACGATCAGAGCTTAAGAAGGTTTAGACAGAGAACTATCAGAGCTTAAGAAGGTTTAGACAGAGAACTATCAGAAGTTGAGAAGGTTAAGACAGAGAACTATCAGTGATTGAAAAGGTTTAGACAGAGAACTATATGAGATTGAGAAGGTTTAGGCAGAGAACTATCTATCAGAGCTGAGGAAGGTTTAGACAGAGAGTTATCAGAACTTGAGATGGTTTAGACAGATAGTTATCAGAGCTTGAGAAGGTTAAGACAGAGAACGATCAGAGCTTAAGAAGGTTTAGACAGAGAACTATCAGAGCTTAAGACGGTTTAGACAGAGAGTTATCAGAGATTGAGAAGGTTTAGACAGAGAACTATCAGAGCTTAAGAAGGTTTAGACAGAGAGTTATCACAGCTTGAGAAGGTTTAGACAGAGAACGATCAGAGCTTAAGAAGGTTTAGACAGAGAGTTATCAGAGCTACAGAAGGTTAAGCCAGAGAATAATCAGAGCTACAGACGATTTAGACAAATAGTTATCAGAGCTTGAGAAGGTTTAGACAGATAGTTATCAGAGCTTGAGAAGGTTAAGACAGAGAACGATCAGAGCTTAAGAAGGTTTAGACAGCAAACTATCAGAGCTTAAGAAGGTTTAGACAGAGAGTTATCAGAGATTGAGAAGGTTTAGACAGAGAACTATCAGAGCTTAAGAAGGTTTAGACAGAGAGTTATCACAGCTTGAGAAGGTTATGACATAGAACGATCAGAGCTTAAGAAGGTTTAGACAGAGAGTTATCAGAGCTTCAGAAGGCTTAGACAGAGAGTTCTAAGAGCTACAGAAGGTTTAGACAGAGAGTTATCAGAGCTGCTTCAGAAGGTTTAGACAGAGAGTTATCAGAGCTTGAGAAGGCTTAGACAGAGAGTTCTAAGAGCTACTGAAGGTTTAGACAGAGAGTTATCAGAACTTGAGAAGGCTTAGACAAATTAATAGTTATCAGAGCTTTAAGTCATTTTATGCTTTTAACACACTGATTTCTTAGTTAAGACATATTATATTGCATCAAATACAGGTACATGTAATATTATAGATATTATAACACAAAACACAGTAATGTCTAAATCTGTTGACTGTATTACATTTATTGTTGAAAAAAAAACCAACAAAAAACACCAACAACACCAGAAACAGTCGTTATTTTCAGATCACGTTGACCACTGCCTGAACCACTGTATTCATGGAACTTGTGTGGATACCTTGAATATTTATGGTCAGATAGATTCAAGTCACTGTGAATGCGATGATGGTTGGGAAGGCTGGCATTGCAAAGTTCAATCCGTGCACAAAGGTAGGTGCAGGGTATTATTTCATGCACACAATTGGTGCAGGGTATTGTTTAACCCTAATCCTTTTAAAACTTCAGAAATGTATTAGAACTTGAGAAGGTTTAGACAGAGAGTATAAGAAGGTTTAGATAGAGAGATATCAGAGCTTAAGAAAGTTTAGACAGAGAGTTTTCAGAACTTAAGAAAGTTTAGACAGAGAGTTATCTGCGCAGCTTGAGAAAGTTTAGACAGAGTGTTTTCAGCGCAGTTTGAGAAAGTTTAGACAGAGAGTTATCAGAGCTTCAGAACAATTAGACAGAAAGTTATCAGATCAGCTTTAGAAGGTTTAGACATAGAGTTATCAGAACTTGAGAAGGTTTAGAATTATCAGAGCAGCTTGAACAAGTTTAGACAGAAAGTTGCCAGCGCAGCTTGAGAAGGTATAGACAGACAGTTATCAGAGCACCTAAAGAAAGTTTAGACAGAGAGTTATTAGAGCAGCTTGAGAAAGTTAAGACAGAGTGTTATCAGATCAGCTTGCGAAGGTTTACATAGAGAGTTATCAGAGCTTGAGAAATTTTAGACAGAGAGTTATCAGAGCTTGAGAAGGTTGAGACAGAGAGTTATCAGAGCTTAAGAAGGTTAATACCGAGAGTTATCAGAGCTTGAGAAGGTTTAGCCAGAGAGTTATCAGAGCTTGTTAAATTTTAGACAGAGAGTTATCAGAGCAGCTTCAGAAGGTTAAGATAGAAAGTAATCAGAGCTTGATAAGGTTTAGACAGAGAGTTATCAGAGCTTGAGAAAGTTTAGACTGAAAGTTATCAGAGCTTGATAAGGTTTAGACAGAGAGTTATCAGAGCTTGATAAGGTTTAGACAGAGAGCTTATAATAGATCTTGAGAAGTTTAAGACAGAAGTTATCAGAGCTTGGCAAGGTTAAGACAGAGAGTTATCAGAATTTTCAGACTTTTTTTTTTTAACACACTGATGTTTTGGTTTTAGACATATTATATCAAATACTTATAATATTGTAAATATTTTAACACAAAAAACAGTAATGCCTTTTAACTGTTGACTGTTTTACATTAATAGTGGGAAATGAATAGAAAAACAGCAACACCAGAAAACAGTCTAATTTTCAGAGTACGTTGACCACTGCCTGAACCAATGTATTCATGGAACTTGTGTGGATACCTTGAATTTTTATGGTCAGATAGATTCAAGTCACTGTGAATGTGATCATGGTTGGGAAGGCGTGCATTGCGAAGTTCAATCCGTGCACCAAAGTAAGTGCAGGGTTTTAATTATTTCATGCACAATCGGTGCAGGGTATTGCTTAACGCTGATCCTTTTAAAACTTCAAAAGTTAATGGTCCATTTTCAACATTTGGAAACTCTCGGTTTCCTTAAATTAAGTCAGTAAGAGTGACCTCCCTATGTGTTTCTTCCATCTGCAGCATAAGGCTTCTTTATGTTATTTCTTGTAAACATTCTACATGTACATACATGTAGATAAAAGGATATTTTAGTACGTTAAATCTGCTTATAGAAAAATATTATACCGTTACTCGTTATGTGATATTTTATAAAATTTAAATTTTGTTTTTACTGTAGGTATAAATGTGTTGTCGTCTTAAAAAGAACGATCTGTACTTATGTTTAATGTATGTGAATATTTAAGAAACACATTATATTGTCTTGTTGAATTTACTCACTCTGCCATTACAATACGCTTTTGATAAAAATGAAGAGTGAAAAAGATATGGAAATCAAAGGGCTGAAAACACATCAGACAAACATATTGATACGTAGTTGATTTATATTTGTTAGGCCCACAGTGATTCGGTAAGTTAGAGAATACGAAAGTTTATCATCAGCAAAGGATGTGAACAAGATTGATTTATGTCGAATTTTCGTAATAGTAAATTACTACCAAGGAAAAGTAACATCAGTTATTATTATTTGTACCAATTCAAAGCTAGGTGAACAGAAGAAAAAGTTGTGCAAGATGTGTTGCCTAGATACAAACTTAAATACAACGTTCAGTTTCAAAGGAAACACAAGTTTTTCAAAGTTTATACTGATCATAGACAGAAAAACCTAGATCCTGCATTCGGATGTTCACAATTATGTAAGTCTTCGGACGTTCACTCAGGAATCTGAGAAATATTACCGTACACAGATTTAAAAATGACCAAATGAAGAAGTTCCATAATCCCGAGGCAACTGGAAGATTTATCTCAAAAGATTTCGATTAAGTTTAGTGACTCTTAAGTAAGAAATATGATATAACGTAAACATATTATAATTACTATACAATAGGAATTGGAAAAATGTTATGGATGGTACCGATTTGCATGAACTGCTTACATTGCACTTCTGTAATATCTCAAGTAATAAACACCGCATTTTGAGAGAAAGTTACCAACACATTTAATGTAACGATTTTGTATTTTTACGTTTTTGTTTCTTGAAAAATTATTATCATGGGAATACTGTAAATTGGTTAATAATCCCGAAGATTTAATTTTGGCTATTTTCGCGATTTCCCACTTCGCTAATTTAAAATTCCGCGAAAGATTAATTTCACATAGATTTACTATTAGAGAAGTCTCCTTTCGCGAATTTAAATTTGGCGAAAAAGTCCTGTCAGCCCACAAATCGCGAAACTTTCGCACGCGAAAATGACGCAATTTACAGTATAGACAGCGGAGAACTGTTCTTCAGGTCCTGGAACTGCGAACCTTGACAACTGCAATAACCTCTGTGATCACGGTACATGTGACGGAACTGCGGACCAGCATTATTGTAATTGCGAGCATGGATGGTACGGAACACATTGCGAAAACACGTTCTTGTTCCAAAGTAAGTACAGGGTATAAAACCCGTTCTTGTTCCAAAGTAAATGTAGGGTATAAAACCCGTTCTAATACACTATCACCAGAATGAAATGTTCAAACACACCATACCCCTTCCCCAACACAGAATAAAGCAGGGACTCAGTTGTTATCTTCACGTGAATCTCCAACCACCAACCAGAAGGTAGCTTGGTATCGAACTTTGTATTTATTCCTCTCTGCTAAAAATACTTAACAGTATTTTTTCTGAAGAAATGTGAATTGATATATAACAAGATAGATGTTTTCTACAACATGGTAATACGTTCTTTTCTTCCACGTCCAATCAGGAGGGGCAGTTGGATTATTCCGTGACCCCAACCACCAACTCAGAAGGCAGTTGGCACCTTGAACCATCCATGTATTCTTTCCTTTGTACAGAGGCCTTCTGAAGAAATGTAATGATATATAAATAATATATTGCTGTGTCTACAACATGACAACATCCTTTTCTTCCTCCTATGGTTTAGAGTGACCAGTTATTTTTCAAAGAATCCTCTAACTAACAACCAGGTTTGTGTTGGTAATTCTAAATAAAGATGTTTGTTTCATAATAGAGTATTTTTCCTCTGAATAAATTTTTACTGATATAGAATCAAGATAGGATGAACTTTACTAACATAGGTAACACCTCTCCCTCCCCACATGCACTGAGACTAACGGGGGTATTTCGCGTGAATCTCAATCACTAAATCTGTGCCGTAGTTGGTACCTGAACTTTGTGTGCATGATCCTGCCCTCCGCTCACAGAAAGTATTTTTCCGGAATAAATGTAATCCATATATAACAAGATAGATGTAATCACAACATGTGAACACCTCTTTCTCCCTACAAATACCAGGGGGACTCAGAAGGTGCACTTATGTGAATTCCCCACTATCAAACTCAGAAGGTGTTGGTACTGACCACGGCATGCATTCCTGCCAAAACAGAAAGCATTTATCCGGAAGAAATAATAACGAATAAATAACAAGCATGATGTGTTCACAGCACGGTAACATTCCATTTTCTCAACGTCCACCAGAGGCCTCAGTTGGTTATTCGCGTGAATCCTCAACTATCAACCAGAAGGTAGTTGGTAATTCGAACTTGCATGTTTTCCCGTCAAGAGACAAATTATTTATTCCGGAATGAATTAACGAATATATAACAAAAAGATGTGTTTTACAACATGGTAACATTCCATTTTCCCTACGTCCACCAGAGGCCTCTTGGGTTGGTTATTCGCGTGAATCCTTAACTACCAACCAGAATGGGGTTGGTAATTTGAACTTTGCATGTTTTTCCTGTCAAAACAGAAAGTATTTATCCGGAAAAAAATTAACGAATATATAACAAGATAGATGTGTTCTACAACATGGTAACATTCCCTTTCTCAACGTCCACCAGAGGCCTCAGTTGGTTATCTGCGTGAATCCCCAACCACCAACCAGAAGGTAGTTGGTAATTCGAACTTCTTTGCATGTTTTCCCGTCAAAACAGAAAGTATTTATCTGAAAAAAATGTTAAGCCAATTCATAACAAGATAGGACAGATACCTCTACAACATGGTAACACTCCCTTCTCCTTACATCCACCAGATGACTCAGTTGGAGTTATTCAGGTGAATCCCCAACTACCTACCAGAAGGTAGTTGGTAATTCGGATTTTGAATGTATTTCAAGGAAAAACAGATAGCTTTTTTTCAATAATAACTGTAACTGATCTATAATCAGATAAATGTATTCAACATCATGGTAACACCTCCTTTCTCCTAATACTTCCACCAGGGGACTCAGTTGCTATTCGCGTGACCCCCAACCACCTACCCGAAGGTAGTAGGTTATTCGAACTCTTCGTACAATAAGATACTTGTTAATCATTTAATAACAACGGATTACTGAAGCTGAGATATACTTGGCATTCATTTTCGAAAATAGTGATTATATATAACAACAATTACAACACACCTTGAGTTATTCCTATTTTTTTTTGCACAGGGATTAAAAGCAGACATGCTTTACGTCTGTGAAAGTGGGGACATGAGTGTGTTTGATAATATGCATTACAGCTACATGAGAGAAACAGGGGTTGGCAAGCCAAGACTGGGTTTATTGTAAAATGGCTATGGTTATTGTTGTTGTTATTGTTGTATTGAATTGGAACTAGCGGAACAAATTATTTTTGACTTTTGTTCTTTTCCACGATGTAGTCGGTTAAATTCATGCTACATCAACTTTAAAAATGGCCTGTGTTACTACTAAATTTCCCATAATCAAACACACATACTGTCAACACCGTGGATGATGGTTCTTGTCTAAATAACAGCCGTCCTTTATTGTAATCCAGTAAATGTAATTTTGATTTCCAAACAATATTAACGCAAGTCATTTTTCTGACGTAAAAGTGCATAATTACAAATATTACTTGGAATTAAATGTACATCCAGTTGTTAGTGATAGTAACGTAGTTGAAACATATAGAACATTTGATTTTAACAAGATATGAAATAATGGTAGAGAACATTGAAGCCCTTTTCATTTTCTTTTTCGTGTTGGTACTTTATTCACTCCAAAGGAAAAGGTTAGTACATGGGAAGTACTAAATGTACGGACTATACTGGATAATCCTAGATCTTAGTCAGACATACTTCTTTAAAATTCGCAGCACTTTGTACTCAAATTCTAAAAAGCTCGGCGCTTTATAGGTGAAATTTATACTTGATAACGTACGTATTTTAAAATTATGATTATTGTCTGTGGTGCATGCTCTTTAAAAGATGATAGCAAAATACAGATAAAACATTTATCTGGCTAATATATCACTATAGTAATTACTGAAAAAAACTTTCTGTTTTCAAAAAAAAAACATTCCGGTAATCCGAATAACCAACTACCTTCCGGTTGTAGTTGGGATTCACGCGAATAACCAACTGGTCCCCCTGGAGGAACATAGGGAGAAGGGCGTGTTACCATGTTGTAGAACTACATTTATCTTGTTATATATCAAGTTACATTTCTTCTGCAAAAATACTTTCTTTTGGAGAGAAAAACATGCAAAGTTCGAATTACCAACTACCTTCTGGTTGGTAGTTGGGGGATTCACGCGAATAACCAACAGAGTCCCCTGGTGGACGTAGGGAAAGGGGGTGTTGCCATGTTGTGAGAACACATGTATATTGTTAATATATCCGTTACATTTTTTCCGAAAAAATACTTTTTATTTCGACGGGAAAACTGCAAGTTTCGAATTACCAACTACCTTCCCGATTGGTAGTTGGAGATTCACGAATAACCAACTGAGTCCCCTGGTGGATGTAGGGAGGAGGGGGCGTTACCATGTTAAAGAACACATCTATCTTGTTATATATCAGTTACATTTGTTCCGGAAAAAAGCTTTTTTTTTGAGGAGAAAGCTTATTGCAAGTTCAGATGCCAACCACCTTCTGGTTGGTAGTTGAGATTCACGCGAATAACCAACTCAGTCCCCTGGTGTGGATGTTGGGAAGGTGTTACCATGTTGTAGAACACATTTATCTTTATTATATATCAGTTACATTTCTTCCGGAAAAATACTTTCTTTTTGAAGAATATATGCAAAGTTCGAATTACCAACTACCTTCTGGTTGGTAGTTGAGGATTCACGCGAATAACCAACTCAGTGCCCTGGTGGATGTGAGGAGAAGGAGGTGTTACCATGTTACTGAACACATTTATCTTGTTATATATCAGTTACATTTCTTCCGGAAAAATACATTCTTTTGAAAGGAATACGTACAAGTTCAATTACCAACTGCACCTTCTGGTTGGTAGTTGGAGATTCATACATGATAATAACTGGAGCTTTATAACATTCTGTGTTAAGGAAGGGGTATTGTGTGTTTGAACATTTCATTCTGGTGATAGTGTTTTGAGTTACCAACTACTACAGCTGTTACATAATTTGGAATTACCCTAACCAACTACCAGCTAGTAGGTAGTTGGTTATTCCAATATCCAACTACCAACTACCTACCCACCAAATTGACGCTCATTCTTGTTCCACAGTTATTGCAAGGGACATTTTACATAATAACCCGCGTGATTATTTTCTAAATAATGTGTCCATCCCTAAGTTTAAACAATGTTTTATTCATATAATTGCAATTATTAACATGTAGTAACAAACAATAGAATAAAGGATTGAGTAAGACATAAACTTTGTGTTGTAAACTCTCTCCTCATTCATTATTTACTCCTACATATTTACTACGGTAACAAATTATGTTATTAAAAATTTCTGTTTGCTTGCACGGATTCATCATTCTAACAAAATGTATTGAGACGTAATTAGGCAGTATTAGTAGGAAAAAAACCGGAAAGCTAAAAGTGGACAGACTATATTTATTTAAGAGTACATGTCTATATAGAGTTTAGGCTCAATTGTAAGCCTACTACTGAAGTTAATATTGTCTGTACATACAGACAGACAGGATAGAAAGAAGAAGAAGAAATAGAAACTGGATGCTTTAAGACATCTTGTGGAGTTGTTGGGACATAGCCTTGTCCATCCCATTTACTTAAGATTTTGTGCTATATGTTTTTTGCAATTTCCTTCAATAAAATTGGTATAAGGACCATGTGCATTTCGTATAAAAAGTAAAAAAACATTAAAAAAAAAAAATGTTATATGTATCAAAAGAAAATTGCATTCAAATACATACTGTCGCTTGATATGTGGTCAGTTATGTACGCATAGAACTTCTTATTTAAACTATTGCTATTATAACTCTTTTAAATTGTTTATTCACACAATCTCTGCGACAATTATCAAAAACATGTATTTAATGTTTTGGAAATGATTTTAGTCGCCTGTCAAGTCTTGGCAAATTATCCAGGAGTCAGCCAGGACTTATAAACTAATAAAAAATAACTAGAACAGTTGCTATTATGTACTCTTCCGTCGAGCACTCACTACTATGCCGTCGAAATCATTTATCTTCAGTAAGAACTAACTACACATCTGTAATTATATTTATGTATTATTCTATGACATTAATGCTTTGGTTGGTAATTTTCAGTATCATCATCAACAAAGCACCCCAGTAAAGGCCAACAACAACGGAAACAACAACAACGGAAACAACAACAACAACAACGACAACTACAACCACACCCAGACCAGCTACAATGACAACTGCGTTACCACCCGCATCTGCAACATCCTCTACCTTCTACTACTGCCTTTAAGCCTTTAACTAGTAAGATATTGCGATATAAAAATATAATTTCTTAAAGAACTTTATGATTTAAGCCACTTAGATATAGGTTTTAGTATAACATTTGTCTAAAGTAGCATAGGATAAAACAAAAGAATTGAAAATTACGTATACATGTATAAAACACGACCTTGAAATAAAAAAAAAACACCCCATGTATGGTGCTTAATTATGTGCTTACAATATACAATCTGTAATATAACGAACTCCTTAGGACCAATTAAATTTGTTCTTTATATCCGAATTCGTTATATCATTTTAACATTTCATATAAAATGGAAGGAAAAAATCGGGCCCCGAAGAAAGTTTGTTAGTATATCCGAAAAAATTAACTCTATCGGAATCATTATATACGCAGTACTGTAAACGGTTTTATGGTCGCCTGACATGATTTACTGAACTGTTTGGTTTTTGACGTTGTTTTGCTTTAGCTTTTTCCAACCTGTGACCATTTGGCTGTACTAATGGACACTCACCCAGCAAACTGAGTGGTCAACCAGAAAGGGGCGAGTGCTCTCCAGTCATACTTCACACGATGCATTGGTACTCGAACGCAACTGTCTTTAGAACCCGTCGTCAACAGGGCGTTCATGTTTTATATTTCAACTGATTGTTATTCCAGACACGATATTGCAATTAATGAGGGTTGTTTTGTTATAAAAGAGCATGTTGAAATTCTTCCTAAGTTAAAAGAAATTTGGTGTCTCAGTTTTTTCTGTTAAATTTCGGAGATTATTAATTGTTCTTATAGCTTGGGAAGTTCGTTATAGAAATATTTGTTCTATCATGTAGATGAAAAATAAAAGGCCCCACCAAATGCGTTTCCTTATATCCGGGGAATTTCACTATATCCGGAGCGTTATATACCCAGATTTACTGTATCTATACAATGACAAAACCGTAAGCTTTTAGTAAGCATATATTTTACTGGGGTCTATATCTGCCTAGGATGTAATATAGTAAAGACACTTGGCAAGCTAAGATTTTAATATGTATCATTCAGGTGATGTCCTACTGCGATGGATTCAGAGGACTTTGCCGCACTACACCGATAACGGCGTTCGATAACGTGGTTTTACTCTTCCAAAAGGAAGTCTGTCCAGTGTCTTCCTAGGCTACTTGCAAATACTGGATTTAAGGTACATGTAACGGTGTTTAAAGATTTTTAAGCAATAATCTTTTATTCAAGTGATGCAATGTATGGTCTTAATGTACATATTGCCTTTGGGGAAAAACCGGAAGTTGTTTTCCGAGTCTAAACCTCTTAAAAGGACACTCCCTATATACTTACACTTTAAGATTATATTCTCCAAACATAAATATTGTGTTCAATGAATGTTGTTCATTTGTAAAATAATAATCAAATCGCTATTCCACCCCATTTTGATTAGTCACAAAACAACAACTTTACATAGATTATGAATCTTGATGAAGTACTGTAGCATATTTCAAATTGCTACGTTTCAAAACACTATAACAACGAAATGTATCAGCAAACATTTAGGTAGACTGGCATTCAGTCCTTACATTTTACTTCTATTTTATAATTATATGCCCACTTAATATTCTTACAAAATTCCCTCCCATTACCGCCAAAAATTTAGATGATCGAGCCCTGTTGAAAAGGCCTGAAAAGTATTTTGTTTAGGGTTTTAATGAAATATATTATTATCATGAAGCGAGGCTAACATTTAGGTTAAAGTAATAACACTTGGAAATATAATAATATTCATACTTTTAAAATTATTTAATTTAGCCACCGGTTTAGGTAGCGCCTCTTTAACCACTGTCGCTTATCGTTTCCAGATTCACTTATCAGACGTGTAGTGCATCCTCCACTTATTGAAATAATGGTTCTTGGCAGTGCCAGCACCAGAATCAAGCACGTATTACACCCTGCAATGAAATCACATTTTGATAGAAATCTGATTGGTAATGAAAAATAAAACAAAAGTAATCGTGTATGTTAAAAGTCGTTCAAAAACACGAACTATATGCAGACAAATGGTACCAGGTTACTGCAAGAGAGAGAGAGAGAGAGAGAGAGAAGGGAGACGAAGAGACAGAACCCCGAAACAATAGCATGTCTAAATACGTGGTGATTATCAAAATTAGAGTTCATAAAATGAAGGACTTGTTTCATTTTAATGAATTTATGTGCATTAGAGTTTTCTATGGGCTCGTATATGTTAATGTTATTTACGTAACGTCGCTAAAACCAATATCGTGGCGCCCGTAACGTCGCTATCGTGGACGAACTATCTGTTGCCGAGTCCGGTTTTGACATGACAATAACGGGTTTTATCTATCTATGCGTCTATGTTCGGCTGGTTGATTAAATAAATCAAACAGTCTTCAATATACTGCAATGTAACACAACATTATGGGCAAATGTTTTTGTTGTTCATAACGACAATGAATTAAATTACGTGCCTTTCAATTTGGACTTACAGAATGAATTATTGTCTCAATGGAATACTACAATTCAACGATGACGGATAATTATGCCGTGGGCATTTCAGTGCCAACTCTTGGTTTCTTAATATAAAATCGGTTCAAGTGACCTCCCCTGATTTTTTTGCAAATGGTGTCAACAGATTAGGAAGAGAGGTAACTATCCTCAAATTAAGTCGGAAAGGACACCTTCCACGATTTTGCAATTGCGTCAACAGTAAAAGGGGTAACTCTTAATATCCTAAAAATTAAGTCGAAGAAAGAGCCTCCCTTAATTTTTGCAAATGGTGTTAAAGAAATAAAGGACGTAACTGATGCCTTAAAATTAAGTTGGTAGGAGTGACCTCCACTGATAATAACAAAGAAGTAAGTCTGCAAATGGTGTCAAAAAAAAAAAGGAGGTACTTTGTTATAAGTCAGGTTTCCGTAAATGAGTCGACAAGTGTGAGCTCCTTGATTTTTACTAAGGAAGTAACTCTGATTTTAGGTACTTAAACGTTTTTTACATTGGTCTTGTGTATACTTACAAATACGCAAAACTAGATAAACAAAGAGCATGATTAATCAAGCCTACAACCGCCTGTTAACCTTTTGGTTTCAGACGTTAAAAGGATCATTTAGATATTGTGCTGTTTACTGCGAGTAAGAATGTAAACGGTACCAGAACATAACAAACAAGAGATGTCCATCTGAAGTGGCAAAACCCTATGAAAGAGGTATCTCACAGTCTGTGTCCTCTCCATGTGCTTAATAATTGTTATATATAATTTTAAAATCTTTTCCATGTATAACAGGTTACCATGCATACATTATTCCCTTACTTTCAAACTCTAAGTGTGACATTGACATTTTTTGAGGTAGGGACATGTGATCTTGCATAGAACTAACTTTTCTTGATCTTCTGATTATATGTGTGGCAAGTTATTTTAAAAATCAATCAATGCATGACAAAGTCCAGTCAGGACCCACATGTATGTATATATTGCAGGATTCCATTACCTATAGGCTCCAAGTGTCACATTGACCTTTCCTTTGAGGTAGGGACGTGGGTCTTGCACGCGACACATCATCTTGATGTGTTGAGTCATTTGTAATAAATTATTTTAAAATCCTGAAATGCATGACTCAGTAACAGTCGGACACGGTTGTGCTCAGACAAGGCACGGAGAAGGCTGTCCGATCCCTTCCACCCCCCTCCTGTTAGTGGCGACAGAAGGGTAGAACAGGCTGCCGCCTTAGATAAGCCAGCATTTAGTAGGTCGATCTGTGCCTGGATCAGGCCACTGATTCTGCTGTCATTGTCTTACTTGGCTATCCATAATAATAATATCCCAAATGTCAGAAAAGGTCATCATGAAGGCATGCAAGAAAAGATCTTTTAACTATATATACTAATTTATCTATTTTCGATAGCGAAACAAGTTCTTACAACCCAAATTAATCGCTCTCAGACTCATTCCAGATGGAATAAACCTCAGACAGAGAGAGGCAATGTGGAATTATTTTGTGTCTTGCCTAAGACACTACCGACATGGCTATAGTAGGGGATCGGACCCGGATCTTTTAAGAAGGATGGGATACGGAAGCAATGTTTTATATACGCCCAGAAGATGTGTATGTCGCTGTTCGTTTCGGACCCGTTATTGACCACATGTACGGTAGTTATGCTGTACTTATCCACCAAGTCATCCAGTTTTTGTCCTGTGGAACCCGATACAAGCTCTGTTATTCATCAGTTCCACGAGTTCCTTGTCACGTTATGGCCCGCTGATCATGCGGGCTGTCCAGGCTACGTCGGTTCACCGTTGCATATCAGGAGGTAGTCCGTCCGAGAGGTCCAGGTCCACCGGACATCAGCGAGAACAAACTAAAGTAAGGACCCGAGAGGAACCTTTTAGTTGCGAACAAACCCATGAGCCTAAAGCGCTACAACAACAATTAACGGACGCCTTCGTCTGGTTTTATTAATGCGTTCAAAATTTGTCACATACAAAAAAACTTTCCTTGAATTGAACGGACCTCGCCTGACAAGGAACGCATTCACGAACAAGAAAGGGACAATAAACGGATTACAGAACAGAGACAGACGGATTGAAAATTTTGCAATCCGTCCGGACGTCCCGGTCAATGCTATCCGGCAAGGTGTGACTGTTGCATTGGTAGTAGATAGAATGAGCGAGCATGGAAACTTATCGACGAAATATTCCCTTACCTCTGAAATAAACTCTGCGCATGTACATGTACATATAAAACATGCGATATTTTATGTCCATAAGTTTGCCTATATCAACAAAAACACAAATTTGTGTATGACTGCAAGGATTGGTTACTTTTTTATTCACGCTATATCCCGACCAGGAACGCACTGAAACCGATTCGGCGATAATGCTCGGACTAACGTTGCGACA
This sequence comes from Saxidomus purpurata, assembly GCA_022818135.1. Taxonomy (NCBI): domain Eukaryota; kingdom Metazoa; phylum Mollusca; class Bivalvia; order Venerida; family Veneridae; genus Saxidomus; species Saxidomus purpurata. The sequence goes on along the minus strand of JAFMSR010002747.1, from coordinate 1,432 downwards.
AGGCTCCGGCAGAAAATTGTTTGATTTACAGTAAAGATAAGGCCAAAGTCGGTTATAACAGATTCGTGCTTAATTTTTACATGGTTATTGGCAACTTCTGAAGAAACGAATACTGTAACAAGAATGCTTTCCACTTCTATCTTTGTAATAGCTCAAATTAAGTTTGCTTAGCCTTTAAACAGTTAAATATTATGTAATGTGATTTATTTATTTTTGTTATTTATTCGGCTTGAACAAGGAAAACGTAACCAGTTAATTATTCCTTATTCGACTTTTTCATTTTTTCAAAATGTTCTTGTAATAGCTCAAATTACTACAGTAAACTCCAACCGATAACGAACTCATTGGAGGTGCCTATCCAAATGTGTTCCTTATATCTAGGATTCTAACATATATCCATATATCAAAAAATGTTCATTATATACGATGTTTATATATCGAACTAAAATGTATATCGAACAAGTATTTTTATATAGTTAAATGTTATAAAATCCGAACCTTCATCTTATAGTTGCTTTTGATTTTCCAACCTCATTTTGAAGAGCTATATAGATCTATGGTGTTATACTTTTTCTAAATCCGTAAACCTGTAAAATGATTTCAAATGTAAACAAAAATACGATTGTCTTTTAATTGGCAACATGACAAATACAAACAAAAGAAAGCTTCAATTTTTGCTCACTTGCCATAACAGAAACATTTGCTTAAAGATATTTTTTTGATGTTGGATTTGATCCCGTCTGCATACTTAAGAATGCTCCACAATTATTGGCGTAAATATTATCACTTGAATATCCCATTAGCTGTTTGTATTCTCATCATTAACGCTAGTTTGCCGAGGATTACAATGTGTAATGATTACCTTTATAATGCTTCTAAGTGTGCCTATATGAAACATAAATACTATGAAAAAAATGCCGGTACCTGCAGTTATATCAACACTTTATCAATTTATAGTTATGATTCGATATATACAAATTACTATTATTTGTTACTACTGCATTGTTTGGCCAGAGAGAAGGTAGTGTTCCTTAAATCCCCCGTTTACCTATACTATATTTCAGTTCTACGATATAACCGAATATTTTCACATTAAACAAGAGGAAAAATCGCCCTAAAAAAGTTCGTTATATCCGAAGTTGCGTTATGTCAGGAGTCGATGTATACGGAGTTTACCCAGCCAGTTCGGTTCCGCTTCTCAAAGCCGAAACGTCGTCGGTGACACCGGACAATGTCGTTGTCATTCTTTAACATTACCAATATGTAACTGTTTTGGGCCAAGAAAACTTGAGAATTTTGAGCTATTAGAAAGAACATTTTGAAAAGAAATGAAAAAGTCGAATATAGAATAAGTAACTGTGGTTACTTATTCCTTATTTAAAGAATCGAATAAGTGATGAATGAAATTACTGTTGGCGAGAATAATTATGTT
>JAFMSR010002746.1:0-20814 GCA_022818135.1 Saxidomus purpurata | reverse complement strand
GTAAATATATATTTGTAAGACTTTTTCATAATCATACAGGAACAGACTTAGATGCTTTCAACCATTTTGGTAGGTATCTTAACCAGTTCAGGCAGAGATATAATAAAAAAGTGAAATGTTTTCTTCGAGCACTTAAACATTATTATTATTATTGTAATGTTCAAAAGTAACAGTTTTTAGAAGTCAAGCTGTCCAAGATTGACATATTCACACTTTTTGAGTTAGTAGATCAAAAGTATTCAAAATGGTTCATCTTATGGGGTACATGTAGTAGATATATTTAAACGTAAGTTTGAATTTTTAGCGAACAAACACACCAAATTGAATACTGATGTTATGTTTTCCAGTGAATTAAAGAGTTTTCTCAGTGAAACAAAAGTGATAATCCACAATTGTGGATTACCATTTTTATTTTCACTGTTTTGCAATCTTTAACCTGGATTTACGTCAAAAAGTATACCGAGCGTTATTAATGCTGGAAACCATGCGACGATGACGTCTTATAGGATTATCCTATAGTATTATAGGGTACAATAGAAGTGTAAAGCACTGCATAACTCATAAATTTCTAAAGCACAGTAACATTTTACAGCATTGAATGTACTTTAGTTCTCTATCACACCGTGAAGTACTGTAGAGTTCTTTAGTACTCGGTAGTGCTCTGTGGTTCTGTGTTCGTCTATATTCTATAGCACTGTAGGATCGCTTGATGGCACTCATTTCCAGATTTTGTTAAAGGAATTAATGCAAGGATGCTGCAGAGTAAGCTTTGGGACATTCCATCCATTGTAGCACAAGACAAATCCGTTTTTAGATATATCTTCAATTTATACTACATGTAACAATGTTTCCTCTTTGCATTTCATTGCAAAACCAAATCGGAACATATTTGATTTCATTCAGTTTACTGGTCGTGAGAAAATGCTGTTGCATGCTTTTCTATTTTTACTTTATGTGGCTCCCTACAGTTTTTTTTTCATTTTTTACTAAGTGTGGCTCCGATGTTCAATCTTCTGGAATATCACATGATTAAGGGTTCAGTACAAGCTTGCTTCAGATCAACTTTTGTGCCATGTCATTCATTATTAAGTTTGCCAAACAGAACATAAAAATGGTTTTATTTTAAGCGCTGCATTTTGGAATTCAAAAAAGCAGGTGAAATTATCATAATCAATGTCAGGTAAAGATGTCTTTGAAATATACTTGCAAAACTGTATATAATATCTTAATTCAGTCGTTAGACTTTCAAGTAATTACATAAAAAATCATGATCATTGTCGGCCAAGGACAAATTTTAAATATGCTCGCATAATTGTACACACAGTCCAAATTCCATAACTGTCGCTTTTAAAAACTAGTAGGTCGAAAAGTCATGATCAATGTCAGCTGATGACGCTTTTGAAATCTATTTGCCAAATTGTATGCACGGTTCAAATTTTATTACTTTAGCTACCAACACACGAATGTAGATCGAAAAGTCATAATCGATATCAGCCAGTAACAATTGTGAAATATGATTTCAAATGTGTACACAAATTCTAAATTTCAACGGTGTACCTTCACAAACTAAAACGTAGTTCAAAATGTCAAGATAATGTCATGTTCAAGATCAGTCAAAGGCAGTACTGAAATTCATCTGCGAATAGACACATATAGCACATTTTCCAACACTGTACCATTAAATTAAACTATCAACAAATTGTTTCTGTGACTTGACCTGGTAATCTAGTTTTGACCCTATAGGACCTAGTTTTTAACCCGACCTAGAATTTATTAAGACAAAAATTTTACTAACTTAATTGAAAATTAGGAACACAATGTGATCAAAACAACTCCAAGAAATGAATAACAACACAGTTCAGAGAAAATATGCTTTACGTGATACATTGTATGTTGACATGTACCTTTAGTATTGGGAGCCTTCGGTTAAACGAGCTTTTAAAAGTTTTCGACTAAGATGAACCAATTAATGTTCCTAATACAGCCAAACTTGTGCTAACGGTCACCTATTTCTAGCGGTCACATGCCCACAACGACCAGTCTGAATTCCCCTATTCAAATTTGCTCTAAAAAGGCCGGGAATAGCGGTCACCTGCCGTCCCCGGTCAGCGGCCAGTGAAAAAGCATCCTGTTATCGGGTCCGTGATGCAAACAACGGTCAGGGAGGGAAGAGTTCAACGATTCTGTATCTTTTATACATAAATAGTCTGATTAATGAACTTGAAAATAGTGGTTTTGAATTATGTCTGTACGATACACGGCTTAGCTCCCCAGCGGTTGCTGATGATATGTTATTAATTTTATATTCAGTAAAAGGGATCTACAATATGCTGAAAATATGCAATGACTACTCCAATAAATGGTGCTACAGTTATAACCCTGATAAGTGTGCTGTTGTGGTCTTTAACGAACGGGGAAACACTACACAGAACAGACAATTTAAACTGGGAGATAGCGTGATTAATGTAACATCTGAATATGTTCACAGGTGTTAAATGAGACGAATTTCTGACCACAAAAAATTCAGTGGATGACGCTTGTGTAAATTTGAGAGGTACATACCTAAGTATTGTCAATAGCGGTATTAGGTCCATTTCAAACAGGAATATATATACATTGTATCGCTATGGTAATACCTAAAGAGATTAACGGGTGCGAGTTGTGGAGTTCACTTACAAGTACAGATATTCTACGTCTACGAAAGTGAGTTGTACATCATTAATATAATGATGCTTGGGCGATTTCCATTCATAATCGGCCTTCGGGTTTGACAAAGTGCCTTTAAGGACTTAGAAATTTTTCGGAAAAAGTTTCAAAATTGTTTCAAAGTGTTTTTTATAAGTGTTAAGTGTTATCAGCTACAGGACAGATAGGATAGGATAGGATAGGATTTAATCGGGACAAGTAAGGGTAAAAGATCACAGAGGGGGTAAGACTAGATAGGTTAGAACTAACAAATAAGGGTTTTTTGGTAAACTTCATACTTTTTGCTGATATCATAGATAACAGTAACAAGTATTGCATTATAGCATTAAAAACAGCGTGAATCTGGTGATTTAAGGGCTGCACGGCCAATAAAGCGCCAGAAATACGTGAAACTACGTGATATTTATTATATATAAGGGAAAAGGGTAATACGACAAGAAACTGAGGTGAGAAAAGTAAAATTTAGGCTGGGTACAGGAAATCAGAATTGGGGTAGGGCTAGCCTGAAAGCTGATAACAACTTAATTTTCATAACTAAAACATTTAGGATTAATAAATCTAGTAGAACTATAACATAAGTACCTTCAGTCAAAATTTCAGCAATATAAGTATCTGATTAAAAAAGATATTTAAGGAAATAGGCATCAAAAACAAAAGTGCTCAAAATTCAGGACAGGTCGATCATAACGTAACGTCATCTTTCGGCAAACATTATTTGTTTATTAAGTAAACGAACTCTTTCAAAATTCATAAACATAATATTTAAGTGTTTGGTTATAAGTTAAAACAAAAATAAACAAGTTAAGATCAATAATTTTTAAGACTTTGAAGAGTAAAATCAGGTACCCAGCTCATTTTACGGGCACCTGTCAAAATTCATCTACCAATCAGAATCAAGTATTGTTAAATTGTTGAAAGTAGGTCAATCCGTTTTTGAGTAATTTAGAATCAAGCTATCAAGTTAAATTTAAAAACAATTAATAGAAAAGTTTCTTTTTCAATTTTATTTCTTTTTTCTGTTTCGACATTTTTTAAAGAATAAATAAAAAAGAATAATGAGTGGCATAAAACAATTGGCGTCAAAGGCAAAGGTATCTGCAGTTAAAGCAGTAAGAGCAAATAAAAGGAAAAGTACAGTAGCCCGTAGGGCACAACAGAGTACAACAGTTAAGTTAGTCAACAAAATAGCAGGTGACAGGTCACACATGATCTCAGAGAGATTTTCATGGCGTGAACTAAACCTGACACTCCAAGAAATACTAATGAGTAGAGTAGGGACTGCAGTAACGAAAACAATGAAAGACAGAGTAGAAGAAATAGTTAGAACAAAGAAGATGACACCAAGTGCCAGTGACAATAAGAGCACTATAAACAAAGAAACTCAAACTGTAAATAATCCAAGTAGTGTAGGTGTCACAGAAACAAAAGATAGGGTGTCACCAAGTGTCAGTGACAATAAGAGCACTACAAACAAAGAAAATCAAACTGTGAATAATTCAAGTAGTGTAGGTGTCACAGAAACAAAGGATAGAGTGTCAGCAGAAACACAAACTGAAAATCAATGTAGTGTTAAAAGTGCCAATGACAATAAGCGCACAGCAGAGACTCAAACAAGTGTCAAAAATGAGACAATCAATAGGGTGCCAATAATAACACTAATTGAAAATATTGATTCTCAAGTAGAGCAAACTCAAGACAGAGAAATAAATTCATCAAAAAATGATCTCTGCAACTTCACAAAAGTAGATGAAGATGTATATTTTAGAATAGTTAGTAGACTAGAAAATGAATATGTATTAGTTAAAAAAAACAACAAAAAATCAGGACACCCCTAAAAAACAAATTACTAGGATAGAAGGGGGGTCACAACCATCCCCAATAGTGATAGATTCACCAAAAAATAAAAAAAACAACAGTCTCAGCAAAGGGGGGGCAATAACATCCCCAATAACCATAAATAGTCCAAATCAAAACAATAACAAAAATGGGGGAAATACATCCACCCCAATAAAAATATTAGACACCCCTAAAAATGAAATGAAAAATAACAAAATTTCTTCCCCAATCCAATTAAATAACAAATTTCAGATTTTAGAAGAGGGAGGGGAAAAAATTACTACCAAAACGAAAAATCTTAAAACAAACCCCACCCTATCACCCCCATCCACAAAAAAACAGACCAATGAACAGAGAGAAAGAATCATTAAAGAATCATGGGTCGATATGGTCATTAAGGGGGTTCAAGGGGGATTAAGCACACAGAAATTAGCAATTATGGAAAAAAATTTAAAACAACAATTCGGCGGGAATGTAATAAGAAAATTGAATAACAACAAGGGGGCTTTATTTTTCCAAGTCAGACAAGATTTCGAAACGAAAATCAAAGATTTCAAGTTTGGGAGACACGAAATCAAAATAGAAAATAAAAAAAACCTACATCAAAAGTAACAAAAATCAGCATGGGAGTATTAGAAGTGCCAAAAAATCAGAGCACTGAACAATTAAGGCAAACATTATTTAAAAACAACAAAAACATAGCAACAATAAGGCAAAAAGAATTTATTCACAAAGGGAAAAAGGAAATCACCAATGAAATGATAATAACTTTTACATGCGAAGAATTACCATTAAGTCTGAAAGGGACCAATTTAATAGTAAAACCAACAACGCTAGGGTACATTAGATGTAGAAAGTGTCAGGCTCCCGGACACAAAACAAACCAATGCAGAAACAAGATTAAATGCCCGAAATGTACTGGCAACCATGAAATAGGACTGTGCAATGCTACTGAATTAAAATGCAACAATTGTTTAGGAAATCACTGGGGCTCCAGCAAATCCTGCCCCGTATACAAAAAAATATGTTCAAAAAATAAATGCAGCAAATTATGAAATCAAAAAAGAGTATGAGACAAGATGTGCCGAACAACAGCACACCCCTCAAGATAAAACCTCTACCCCAGTTGTCACCCCCCACCCCAACTATCAAGAAACCCCAAGAAATACCAAAATTAAATAACCCAAAACCCCCAACACCCAAAAAAACACTAAATACACAAGAAATAATTAAAATAAAACAAGAAAGGTGTGCTTATCCCCTACCCCCACCTCACAGACAAATTAAAAGGGAACCAAATTGGGGAGGGAATTATGGGATCCGTACAAACCAACAAACTGGCCCAATGTATTATAGATTCCGAAGGGGGCCACATACAATACCAAATTTAAGGGGTATCACAAATTCAAATCACCCCCACCCCCATATCATGTACACAGGACCGAATGGACAAATGACAATTCACTGTCCACTCAATATATGCAGAACATAGATTAGTCATTAATCATTAATAACCAAAAACAACTCCGAATAATTCTTTAATGGATTACAATACAGCTGAGGTAAACACTGAATACATCAGACCCTGCCTCAGCATCATATCATGGAATATTCGGGGTATGAGATCCGAATCATACAGTAAATGTAATGAATTGCAAAATTTTTTAATTGACCAAAAAGAACCTATAGATGTAATTTGTTTACAAGAAACTCATTTAGCAGAAAAACATAATCCTTTCAAATTCAAGGATTATCAAAAACCTGTTATGTTTTACAACAAAGAAACCCCCGCCTCAGGGGGATTATGCATATATGTCCGCAACGGACTTTCATACTTAACGAAACAAACAGATTATAATACTATTAATCAAAACATTGCAATAGAGATCATTGGTAAAGATAGTAACATTTCGATTTATAATTACTACACAAACAGTAAAGATAACAACAACATAAATGTTTTTAGAAATAGCTTCAAAAACTTAGGACAGTCTAATGTAATAGTAGGAGACTTTAACTTAAAACATCCACTTTGGAACCCAGAAAATGATTTTAGGCGAGATGCTGGGGCAGAGGATCTGATAGACTTCATGAATGAAACAGATCTCAATTGCATCAATGATGGCCAATGCACCCGTCTCGCCGAGCAGGCAAACCAGATAGACTCAGCCCTGGATCTATCTATAGTCTCCTCAGGTCTGCACCCCAGGGCAACGTTCCTTGTAGTCGACAATAGCTTCAATAGTGACCATCTACCTGTAATAACAATAATAGAAACACCAATAAGGTTTGAAAATGCTATTATAAGTGAAAAATGGCTCATAGACATAGCATCCACTGCCCAGTGGATGGAATTTCACCATTTATGCATGACAGAATTGAATTATAAGATAAAAGAACAAACAGTTGAACAAAATTTCAAAGAATTCTTAGATAAACTCAATAGTATTTTAGAAAAAACAATTCCAAAATCAAAACCAAAAATTGTAAAAACTAGAATAAAAAAAGTATGGTGGACACAGGCATGCCACGAAGCCATACGAAGTAGAGAAATTAGACGTAAAATTCACAAAAGGGAAAAAACTCCCATAACTCTCATTCTATTTAAAATGGCCCGGGCAAGAGCAGTAAGAATAATTAAAAAAGCAAAGCAAGACAGTTGGCGCAATTTCTGCTCAACTATAACAAGCAATACCTCATCTAAAGAAGTTTGGAATTTTGTAAACAAAGTAAAAGGCAGAGTACCAAAAAGCAATCCAGTATTTAAAATAGGACAACATATTATTACTGAGCCAAAAGAAAAAGCTAACGCATTAGTCCAACAATATGCTGAAGCCAGTAGTAATAAAGGATACACTAGAGACTTTCTGGTAAACAAAATAATTATTAACAGAGCAGTTAATGAACATATTAATAATAGAAATAATGACAACTCCCAAGAATACAATCAAAAATTTACTATATTTGAATTTAATAAAGCTTTGTCGAACTGCAAGGACGGTGCGCCGGGAGAAGACCTGATACATTACAAAATACTTAAAAAATTACCACAGGAAAGCAGAAATACACTCTTACAAATTTTTAATCAATCATGGGTAGAGGGCACCACGCCAGAAAGCTGGAACCATGCAGTTATCATTCCATTACTAAAACCTAATAAAGACAAAAATGAACCCGCCTCTTATAGACCAATTTCTCTAACATCAACATTTACAAAATTAATGCAAAAAATGATAAAACCCAGGCTGTGCGCATATTTGGAAAAAAACAATATAATGTCTAAATACCAATCAGGATGCAGATCACATCATTCATGTGATGACAATATTACACGATTAGAATCAGATGGCAAAATCGCACAGGCAGAACATAAATATCTTATAGCTATATTTTTAGATCTTAGTAATGCTTTCGATAAAATGTGGAACGGAGGAGCACTATTGCAACTCCAAAACTCCGGAATACAAGGACGAATGATAAAATGGTTAAGGTGCTTTCTACAAAACAGACAGATTAAGGTAAAATACAATGAAGCTCTCTCAGAGGTAGTGGAAACAGTAAATGGGTGCCCCCAGGGAGCGGTTCTGTCCCCCATAATTTTTAGCCTCATGATGAATACCTTTGAAACACAAATCAACGAATTAAACAGAGAAAACCCTACTATAAATGCTAAAATATCTCAATTTGTAGACGACTCCGCCACATGGCTAACATCATTAAGTCCGGTACAGGCAGTAAAAAAAGCACAAACTGTTTTGAATACAATAGAAAAATGGAGCAAATCCTGGGGCTTCATAATTAACCCAGCAAAAACTCAAGTGTTATTAATACATAGACCGTCCGTAAAACCTCCGGAAAGAGCCAACAACTTTCCGAAATTAACGTTATGTGGTACGAACCTCACATACAATGAACACGCAAAATTTTTGGGAATGTATTTTGACAAAACTCTATCATGGAAAATGCATATAGAATATATGACAAAAAGATGTCTTAAAGATCTAAATATCATAAGAGCAGTAAAGGGAAAATCTTGGGGTACAGACAAAAAATGCCTTCTAAACATTTACAAGGCCCTCATCCTTAGCAAAATCAATTATGGCAGCATAGTATACGCCTCCGCAAAAGAATCACAACTAAAAAGGTTCAAAGAATACAAAATAGGGCACTAAAAACCATAATAGGATGTCCGAGGCATACCTCTACTCTCCCATTACATACCGAAACAGCTATGATCCCACTACCTTTACAGAGAGAACTTCAAGCACTAAAATATTGGGCCAGAAGCTCCAGACTGGGCCCAAACTTACCTATCAATGACGATATATGCGACCACCCGGCATATTTTTACAAAATCAAAAGTAACAAAAATTTAAAGAAACCTTACACACAACACATCAGAACTCTAATTACAGAATACGGCCTAGGCGATACCCAAATTCAAGAACCGTGCTATGAACAACTAATCAATATTGAAATGCCTGAGATCAATTTAGATCTAGTAGGAAAAATTAACAAATCTGAAAACGCTGAAAGAAACAAAATTATTGCAAATCTAAACATTATTCGGCACTTTAGAGACTTTACCCAAATTTATACAGATGGAAGTAAGGACCCGTCAAAACAAATAGCAGGGGCGGGCATAGTAGTTATAGGAGAAGACGGAACAATCTTACACAACAAGAGTTTAAAGCTTCAACATCAAGTTTCAATATTTACATGCGAACTAGCAGCAATAGATTATGCGATAACTTACTGTAAAGAAAATCATATTACAAAATCAGTCATTATTAGTGATAGTCTTAGTTCCTTAATGGCAATAAAATCAGGACAATCTCACAGACAAGAAATGATCTTTAATATACTAAAAACAATCACAGATATAAAACATAGAGGGGACGAAATTCAGTTAATGTGGGTACCAAGTCATATGGGCATAAACGGAAATGAATTAGCAGACGACAAAGCAAAATACGGCAGCACTTCCGGTACAGAAATTCATATTAAGCTCAGCGTACCGGAAGTCTACAGCATCATAAAAGATAAAGTAAAACAAAAATATCTACAGCAATGGGAAACTTACTGCTCAACACATAACATAGAAATTAATATTAAACCGCCTAGCAAATTACAAACGTACCATCATGATAGAAAAATAGACACAATGTATACTAGACTTAAACTAAAAAGTAGCTATCTTAAAGGGGACCGATACATAGAAGACAAAAACTGCCAACACTGTAACGAAATAGAAAATTTTGGCCATCTAATGTTTCACTGCCCATTATATTCGGAAGAAAGGAAAATATTTGAAACAAAACTTTTGAAATTAGAACTAATAACTATTACGGAAAAAACTCTGTTAGATCCACCAAAAGAAATAGCACAAGATATTCGCCTGGCCGTATTCGAATTTATCAAAAATATAGGATACAATGAAAAAATATAGATTAGGACCGATTACATATGGACTGCTCGGCAAAACACCAGAACAAACATACACACTACTGAAAACACAAACGTCATAGGTGACTTTTACGGAGTGTTAATGCCGCCCGGCAATCACTCGAACCCACACACCCACACGGTCGTACCAAAAGACCAAGGGGGAAGTATGATGTAGTACACGGACTGCGCAAGTGTAGATCGACTAAAAACCGTATCTTACCCTTTATTTGGGACTCCCACCTTAACGAAATAATGCGTAACTCGCAATGGGGGAAAAACGGTACTTGGACTCTGCAGAAGCATGGTGCGCGGAATGCATGGTGCTAGCCCTGAGCTCAATGACCCTATATACAGTACACAGCACACAACTCACACAACTCTATATTTGATAAAAGTACATAGGGGTAGATATGGCAAGTCTATTATAGATTGTAGATATGTTATTTCGTAGATTAGATTAGAATAGACAAGCCTGTATCGCATTTTAGTGACATAAAACAAATATTTCCACACTAAGAAACCCCTAACACACTCTCTGTAAACCAGGGGTGTCCTGTAATTAACCTTTAAGTAGTTTAGTATACTTTATTATACATGTATATATGTTAACAAGAATGAGCTTCCGGTACAGAAAGGTCAAGGACATCAAACCCCCACCTCAGGTGAATCTTTTAGACAAAACACATATCTAAAACACTGAATTCATATACCTCCGGAAAACATGAAAATTTTATAACAAAAAACTTTAGAACTAGATAAGGGCTACCCAACACCCTAGCCATAACTATAAAGCACGATTTAGTAAAGATTTGAAAAGAAAATAGAAAAGATTGAAAACATTAGACAATTTTATTACAGATTATTTATTCCGCGATTTTCCAAAATTTTGTAGCATAAAAGACAATTTATAAAGGATACAAAACATTGACAGTTTATATTTCGACCAAATTATATTTAGAATAACAAGGACCAAAGATATAACACAAAAAACCGTAAGAAAAAAGCTTTATTTAAACAAAATCGGCAAAAAATCCTTTTTTCTCTATCTAAATATATAAAAAACACATGTATAGAATAATTACTACAAATACCTACCACGTGACAAACCCGGTATAAAGCCGACATCTTGACATGTGACGGAAGCTCAGTAGATTAGATAGTTATTAGTCATTTTATAGAAATATGTGAAATTAACAAATTTTTACTTTTCAGCGGTTCTAGTGTCTGAGTAAGAAATTTGATACCTACATAGGAAAAAATAGTTTCTGTGGCGACATACCATTATAACCCACGCATATACAAACCCCTGGTGATTACAAAAACAAACATACAACTAATAAATGTCCAAAATAATCACCAGGACAATGACTGGAAAAACGTAGAAAATAGAAATAATCACAATTAATGACTGCTTAAACAAGAAAATGCATACTTAATGCCCATATAAAAAGTCATAACTAACCAAAAACAGTGATTGATCCTATAACTAGATACCCCAGACATTGTAGAAAATGCATAAAACACTACTTATTTCCTAAATGGAAGCAGTAATCTACTGTCAAAAAATAGCCGGATCCAAAAAAGCCAAACGCGCACCTGTTATAACTCCATCCGGTTCGTGCGCACTAAAAGTCGCAGTAGGTCACCCAAAACCAACAAGTAGGTCTGGTAAAGTAGTACGAACAGCAGTGTTAATCTTAAAAAGCATATCTAACTTTCGCAATTATATTTTCGAACCAATAAAGATGTGTAATATAAGATCAAAACTACATTAAGAACAATCTTACTCAGGCACGAAAAACCCAATCACTCACAACAAAGAAGATGTGAAAAGTACTGGTTAGTCAACCAGGATCAGGAATAGTAGTTCACCAGCATCTGTCCGAGGACCGAATCGCCGATCATGCAAATCATGATCTACACTTACTTCTTTTATTATTTATAAGTAAAAAATAAAACAGATTAACAGATTAAAATTAAAATTTCCTTCTGAAACAATTAAAAAGAATTTCTCACCAAAATTCCACAAAATTTTAATAAAATTTCTATTTTACGAACTCATGATCTACAGCAACATTCATATATTTAAAGACAAATTTTGGCATTTTATCTAATTTATGATACAAATGATTCAAATAATTACATTAATGACTGTGCTTTTTCAACAGTAGTAGACCGAACTGGCGGCCATTAGCACCCTGCTGATTGGTTAATCATTTTTGTCTCTCCTGGCTCCATGGGTTAATTCGCTATCCGATTTTTGCTTCTAGCTCCGGTAGTAACAACCAATTAGTACAAGTCTCTTTATAATTTTCTATTGTACACCATTATAATTAAAGAAGTAAAGTTAACAAGTAGCCTGTGCGGTTGCTGGCTTATTTGGCTTTTAAGGGGTTTTTATATCTTCAAAATTTCAGAGTAGGAACATAAGTCAAACTTTCATGCATACTTTTCAACTTGTTCAAATAAGTAAAACCATCTTTTAGGACAACATTTTATTCTATCATTCAGGACAATTAAAATTTTTATCATCACGAAAAGCTAAGCAAAATAAAAATAGGACAACACTTTATTAAAGGGGATTTTTACTTTACAAAACAAACACATATAACATCTAGTATCAAAATTTTCTAAAAACTGTTAGGCTACCACGATCCAGACATACAAACTAGGTCAATCACACTTAGATCTCATTGGTCGCCGTGATTGGCCTACTATTTGGTAACCAATCAAATACAACCTTTGGCTATACTGGCTGGAAATTGCAGTCAGGTAAATTTCTCCTATTTCTGGCTTCAAAATTTTATTTTTTAGGCATGACGGGAGACATGCCGGGGTCTCATCCAAATATTAAGCTAACATAAGTGCTCTTTTGGACGGACCTTGATAAAATTCTCATCAAATCAAATCAAAACCATTCATAATCTTCTAAAAGAAATAGGGTGGGTATCCCTCTCCGATAGAAGGAAAATTCAAAAACTAGCTTTAGTATTCAAAGGGAAAAACCAATTTTTACCGCCTTACTTAACACAATTATTTCCACCTACAGTACAGTCCGCTTACGATAACCAATATATGTTGAGAAATAACCAGGATTATGCCTCAGTGGTTAGGAGAACTGAAATCTATTCTAAATAAAATACCATCAGCTTTGCAACTTTGGAATAATCTCCCCTTACATATACGCAACTCTGGCTCATTGTCTTTATTTAAAAGAAATCTGAAAGAATTATACAAAGCACCAGTAGTTCCTTCATATTTTATAAAAGGTGAACGATTTCCGTTTGTACATCATGCACGTTTAAGAAACACACTGTAGTAATTTAAATTCTGACTTGTATAATAATCACCTCGTTGTAAGCCCATCTTGTGAGTGTTGCGCAAAAACAGAAGATGCAGAGCATTACTTCTTTAAATGTAAAAGATATATTATTCAATGACGAAAGCTTTTCTCAAACACACGAGCTTATCACCCTATAAGTGTAAAGAAATTACTTTTTGGTATAGAAACTTTACCGGAACCTCATAATGAAAAAATAATTCAAGAAGTCTATAACTATATCAAAGAAACTAAAAGATTTAAGGAATGAGTACACATTTATTATTGACAAATGTATCGATAACGCGAGTCTTTGCTGACAAATTAAGGTAAACGTCTGAACGCGGGATGGCGGTGGTGGTTTTGGTGGAGTAATCAGAATGATATTTGTCTTTTATTTTTCTTTCCATATTTATGTAGTAATTATCTTTATTTTCCTTTTTTCTCATAAATATTATATAAATACTACTACTAATGAATGTAATATTGACCATCAATCACACATTAATCATTGTGAAATTACTTTAAGCAAAACAATCTGCCTTAACTTGGGAGGGCCCTCGATATTGTTAAAACTTTTGGTCCGACCCGTTTGTATATTGTTAAGTATGTCTTTTATGTTTGATGTATGTATGTGTGAATTAATATATGCAATAAAATATGATTCAAGTAAGTATTGTCAATAGCGGTATTAGGTCCATTTCAAACAGGAATATATATACATTGTATCGCTAAAGAGCTTAACGGGTGCGAGTTGTGGAGTTCACTTACAAGTACAGATAGTCTACGTCTTGAGCGACTTCACCGTTTGTGTGAAAAATATGCAGTCCCTGCATCAGAGAACGTCAACAGATTTTTCACTATGCGCGCTATGGAATATGGAATCTTTAGAAACCAGTATCGATCGAAAGAAGCTGCAATTTCTGGGTCAATTATGTAGATTGCAGAACATGTATCTTTCAAAAAGTATTAAATTGTTAATAAAAGATTGTTGCATTTCTTCAACTATGATCAACAAACTCAAGGTTTCATTCCAGACATTTATCGCATTCTGCAAAAATATAATTTGACTAGTTTTTTGCACGCATATGTGACAAACGGAACATTTCCATCAAATTGTACTTGGAAGAGAACTATATCTATAAATGTGAATTCACGGGAGCGAAGGTTTAATTGTATCTTTAGTCGTTGTAATGGGCTGTTAACGCCATCATTACTGAATAGAGACACACTGCGTTCGTTGTGGATAGTTTCAAAGACTAATCATCAACTACATGTATGTCTCTTGTGCAAGAAATTGATGTCTGTTGCAGCGAGTCGTTACACAAAATACTTTTCTTATAACTGCATTTTATAAAATGGACGTTTAAAAATTCGGTTCAGTGTATACCTAATGACGCGTACAAAATAAAATGTGGCACCAAAACATAATATAAGACATTAATAATTATAAATTACCTTATAAAATGGACATACAGCATTTGAGCCCATGTTGTGACAAGCTAACCAATTCTGTATAGACCGGTTATTGATAAGAATACTGAGAAGTCCCGAAGCATCTGTTTTTTGTGCTGATGTTCCGGGTCCCTTTGTTGTTTCGAAGCACTTCATATAGCTCCAGCCATGTGGATCTGAGCTCCATGTGCCTGGATATGAATTTTTCCATAATGGATCGTCGTAGCAATGATCGTCTACGATAGCATCGTAAAGTTTACTACATATTCCATTAGGGCATTTTCTACGGCCTCTGGGTCTACTACCAAAACAGTTACTAGCAGTCTTGTGTATGCATGTAGTTCTTTTGCAAGCTCCATGCAAATTCGAATGCTCAGGAAGAAGGTTCTCAGAAGTACATTGAATGCATTGAAATAAAGGTCCAATTGGAACTTTTGTTATTATTCGTAATTGCTGGTCCCGACATACTAAGGCTTTGTCACCGACAAACTCTTTTAGTCCCTCCTGTAGAAACTCTAGCCCCTTAGCACCACGAACCCAATTTTTGTATGAATTGTCTACCCATACCTCGTCTTCCATTGCGACAACCCTCGTCGAATCTGAGATATACAAAATTTAATTATTATAAACAATGTTGTTGTTTGTTTTAGGAGTGTGACGCCCGTTCCAGCCGTATTGTGGTCATCTTTACAGGCCTTTTGCCTATCCATCATTCCCGAAAAAAACCCAGTAGTAGACTCCTATCCTCCGTAATAAACTGCCAACTTTCTCACATAAAGAGTCATGGTCGGTAGCAAAGCCCGAACCCATAACTCAATCTATGAGAGGTTACAGTGATTTCAAGTCAGCGACTCTGACATTTATGACCTATAAGAGGTGTGTTTTGATAACTTACATCACAGTGACTGCATTATGAATATTCCAGACGTGCTAAGATTGTCAAGCACGTTCAAGTCAAGTGGTAACTGAATATTTTGTTTATATTAAATGGAAAATTCGTTATAAATAGCTTAATACAAATATAAACACATTTGACATAATACTCTTAAAATAATATTAATTTTAGTGAAATTCATTTAAATAAGTATAACAAATACAGTATATCATATTAAACAATAAACGTAAGACATTTCCGCATTTTTCTTTATACCAATATGAAAAATGAAAGTAAACATCGATATAAACGTATGCATTCTGCTCCATTAATTATGCAATAAGATATAATGTTTTCGTGAAAATAAAGGCTATTCATAAATTGAGTATATGTTGTTTATACACGTTTCGCGTCTAGACATCAATGCTTTATTGCTATAATACTGTTCAAAATGATCAGAAAAATTACGGTCAAAAAAAATAAATCATAATAGTAATTATTAAACTATAACTTTTGTAATATTTTTTTTTTATGACTGTAAACCATTGGTTAACGTATTTCATCAAACTGCGATGGTCACATTAAATGGTATTATCACTTTAAGTAATTTATCTAGCGGTTAATGTATTCACTATATTGAAAGGAAGGTTTGTAAAGAGATAAGTTGTTGACGCCGCCTGGAAAGGCGGCATCAGTATTGAATAGGTTTCAATTTTGTATGAATAAAATATTTTTATGTATCAATAAATTGTATTTAGTCATTTAAAAAACAATAACATACAAGATACATATGTCTTCTACCTTTATTACAAACTTTTTGACACATTTAATGTGTATTTAATAACTTGTCCACAAAATTTTAGGCTACATGTTTTTTATAGCTTTGTTTACGGACCTTACGTACCGATTCATCAAAGGTCAGAAAAAAGTTTCGGAGGATGTTTTGTTATCTTAAAACATTCAGATTTGTTAAATACATGGCGTCAACGTGAAACATCAATATTAACTAATTTTGCTTACTACATATCAAAGTAATATATATTATAGTTTATTAGAATTAAGCATATACAGCCTATCTTCTTTTACATAACATTCAATAGCATGCATAAAGGAAAGTACATGTGTATATTCTATTAAATTATATTATATCAAAATACAGTTTTCAATTTACTTTTTCGGTGAGAGTGCGTAAAAACGCATTCAGGTTGTAATGAGAATTGAATAATACAGACAATTGTATTAATGTTGTAAAGTTACCGTTCGGTAGTCCAGTTGACTATAACTTCATTATATTAAACAGAAAATTTTTACATTTTGTCCATGTTTTCACTACAATCGATAGATGTTGAGGTCAGAGATCGCTTCTTGGATGAGAAAGCGCGTATAAAATTATTTATCTGCAGTTCACTACGATCATGAGTGTTTCCATTCTCAAATTCTTCGATGAAACACATTTAGATACCAACTTTTATAACTTAATATGGGCGAAAGCTCGAAGGGGTGAAGCCCGATCATATGTAAACGTATGTACGGATATTTAATTGAATACTGAAAGCAATGAAATTAATGTTTTCACATAATTATACCCATGCGAAATTGAGAACCGACTTCCTGACATCATGCTAACATAAATGTTACGCTGCACCGTCTACCCATAATTCTACTGACCGTTTTTTTCGTTCTAAAACATTTACGTAAGGTTATATTTTTTTAAATACGTATTTCCTCTGAATCAATCTTACAACCTATGTAAATGAAAATAATTTCTGAAAAAAATATCGATCAAATGAAATGACGTAACATAGCCCGCTTTCGAATTCCGCGAACCACCCGCAACGGTTACGTCCTCTTACAGTATACAGTAGCAGAGTTGAATCGTTGTGAGGAGTTGTTTATTCACTCAAATTTGACAGAAATCAAAAACAAGAGAGCCTCGATGGCGCTATATCGCTCACCTGAGTATCCGTGCACTTACATAAGGAAGTCACTGGTTGCTAGGGAAAGTCACTGGTTGCTAAAGAAGTCACTGGTCACTAAAGGTCACTAGCTACCATAGGCAGTCAGTGGTTGCTAAGAGAATTATTGGTCACTACGGGACGTCAGTGATTGCCAAAGACAACTGTTGCCAGTTGTTAAAGACGTCAATAGTTGCCACGGAAGTCACTGGTGGCAAGCCGATGCAAAATGTTGCTAAAGAAGTCACTACTTGCTAGTAGACGTCACTATTTGTTAGGGATCTTAAGAGTTGCTAACGAAGTCACTTGTTTATACGGGAAGTCACTTGTTGCTAAGGAAGTCAATGGTTACAAGGGTAAGTCACTGTTTGCTTTAGAAGTCACTTGTTGCTAAGGAAGTCACTTGTTCCAAGGTGAAGTCACTGGTTACTAGGGTAAGTCACAGGTTGCTAAGGAAGTCAGTGGCTGCTTTTTAAGTCGCTGCTGGCTGTAGGAACTCATGGGAAGCTAGTGTTTTCCCATCAGTCTATAATTTATTATACAGTGACACCTACCCCAGCTTGTGTGGTCAATTTTGCATGATTTGAACAAACTTGAAAGAGGATCACTAGACAATGCTACAGACTGAATATAGAAGCGATAGGCCTTGTGGTTTTGGAGAAGAATATGTTTAAAGGTTTTCCTGCATAAGTCTATGTACACGAGTAAGTTAAACCCGTTTGGCAGGGCTAATATTGACCCCAGGGGTAATATTTGAACATACTTGGTTGAGGTCCACTATCCAATACTATATTCTAAACATCTACGCTCTAGCATTAGTGGTTTTGCAGAATAAAATTGTAAAAGTTTTTTCTTTACCAAGTGACCTCCGACCTGGGTCAATTTTGACCCCGGGGGTATGACTTGAACAAACTTGGTAGAAGTGCACTAGACAATAATACTTACTAAATATTAAAGCTGTATGCCTTGTGGTTTTGGAAAAGAAAATGTTTAAAGTTTTTCCTACAGAAACCTTAAAAATCAAGAAATCCCCGGGCGGTGTCAATTTTGACCCGAGGATCATGTTTTTAACAATCTTGTTAGAGGCCCAATAGACAATGCTATATGCCAAATATCTAAGCCTTGTGGTTTCAGAAGAAGATTTTTTAAGTGTTTTGTATCTAAGCCAGTGTAAAGTAAAGTGACCTCTCTGGCGGGGTCAATTTTTATCCAGGGTCGTGACAATTTGAAAGACTTAAATATTAAAAGAGTTCAAATTACATTTCAAAAATTGAAATTGTGCTATATTTTTAAATATTTTTAAGGTGCCTGAAAGTTACTAAAACCCATTGTATGTAATTTCCTCTACTCTTAGAGTGATAGATAGGTTTCCTATATGGGCCCGTTTCATAGTGTTTTATACAACACTCTTGGTTCAAACTTGATCTAGATGTTACATACAAACATGTTGCGATTTTACTGGGTACTAAATTTCGATTTATATAGCTATGATTAAAACAGGATCTAGATTGATCTTAATTAAAGGCAAACATAAGAATTCGATGCAGACTGTGGTTAAAGTACCTTTACAGATTTCACGGTTATTTGGTACCTTTGGACATAGTGGACTTACTTTTTAGCCAGTATGATCAACGTTAAAGTTTAAGCTACACGTTATAAAAGCAAATATTCGGACAAAATTTAATCTAGTATTTAAATAGATATTACCTCTAACAGCTTCCTCATTGTGACGTGGGCAGCAGTAACTAAATGATATTATTTGATACGGTTATTGATTCAACAAAACATAGAACGTATAATATTAACCCTTTCGCTCTACATCATACTACAGTACCCTTCGTACTATTCCAAACACACATATGTTGATAATAATTGTATCAATAGGAAATAATTATTATCAACATATGTGTGTTTGGAATAGTACGAAGGCCTATAAAGACCATCTGAAAGAAAATTATTAAATCGTTATAACGCGAAATAAAGGC
The DNA here is from genome assembly GCA_022818135.1 of Saxidomus purpurata. Lineage (NCBI taxonomy): Eukaryota > Metazoa > Mollusca > Bivalvia > Venerida > Veneridae > Saxidomus > Saxidomus purpurata. The sequence continues at coordinate 1,236 of JAFMSR010002746.1, read as the reverse complement.
GTTATTAAGCGAAAGAAAGGCCTAGTAACGCGAAAGAAAAGGCGTTATAACGCTTATAAAAGGCGTAATAACGCAAAAGAAAGGCGCAGTAACGCGAAAGTAAAGGCGAAGTAACGCTAATGAAAGACGTTATAACGTGAAATAAAGGCGTAGTAACGCGGGAAAAAGGCATTATAACGCGAAATAAAGGCGTAGTAACGCGGAAAAAAGGCACTATAACGCGAAAAGTGCGTAGTAATGCGTACCAAAGGTGAGTAACGCGAAAGAAAGGCGAAGTACATTTATAATGCGAAAATAAAGGCAAAACAACGCGAAATAAAGGCGTTATAACGCAAAAGAAAGGCGTAGAAACGCGATAATAAAGGCGTAGTAACGTGAAGGTAAAGACGTAATAACGCTAATAAAAGGCGTTGTAACGCGAACGAAAGGTGTAATTGCGCTAATAAAAGGCGTTATTTTGCAAAAGAAAGGCGTAGTAACGCGAAATTAAAGGCGTTGTAACGCGAAAAGAAAGAAGTACTACTTTGAAGATTCACCTTAGAGTTAATCGTCTCATTACTTGGCATGTCATTATAAGTATATAATTAAAGCAACATTGTTTATGTCAGACAAATGAAATTTCTTACATATATGACAAGAGTATCACTCTTTGTCAAATATCGTCTACAACATTCAGTACATCTTTTATGACGCTTGTCCCAGCTCTGAAATGCAGACCAAAAACGCATCCTCGCTAAACATATGTAGCCCGTCATAACTGCACATGGCGGAGCATATTTTTCAAACGCAGAAATAGGAAGAAATCTGCAGGGACAAGGTCAGTGGAGTAAATGCCATGTTCCAGAATTTGGAAGTCAAATGTGTCAATGATTTCCTGCACAACTCCGGTGCGCTGGCTCGGGGCGTTTTGCTGGTAAGGCCGTTTTTGAAACCTTTTGATTAATATGTATTGAAGATTTTAATATAGATTTTTCACTGCATACTAAGTGATGTCATAAAACGCGGCATTTGATGCCTTTTCGTTTCATCCAGTCATGTTCCCTGCAGATTGCTTCCTATTTCCGCGCTTTAAAAACATGCTCCGCGGTGTGCAGTTATGACAGGTTACGTTGATTAATTGGTCTGCATTTAAGAGCTGGGCCAGGCGTCAAAAAATATATATTGAATGTTGTTGACGGTATTTCGACAAAGAGTGATACTTTTGTCATATATGTTAGAAATTCCATTTGTTGTACA
>JAFMSR010002745.1:0-20835 GCA_022818135.1 Saxidomus purpurata | reverse complement strand
ATACATTGATAGAGTACAATGAGGGTAAGTGCAGTGCCTAAGAAGCATAAATTTATCTTGGCAAATTTTTAATTACTCCCCTCTATTACATTTTTTTATTTTTCTATTCCGGAGCATAATTCAAAAAGTACTGAAGGGAATTACTTGAAACTTAATACGTGATAGAACACAATGATGGAAAGTGCAGTTCCATAGAACCATAACTTTTTTACCTACTTTCTGAATTACTTCCCTTTTTTACATTTTCTGATTTATCTTGTCCGGAGCATAACTCCTAAAGAACTGAAGGGTATAACTTGAAATTTTATACAGTTATAGAGCACAATGAGGAGAAGTGCGGTACCCAAGAATCTTGAGTGTCCTTATTTTTTTAATTATCCCCCTTTACTACATTTTATTTTCTTGAGCATAACTCGAAACGTACTGAAGGAAATTCCTTCAAATAGCAAATAGTGAGAGAGGACACACTGGGGAAGTGCAGTGCCCAAGAACAATAACTCTGTATGTTTTTTTAATTGTATCCCTTTATTGATTTATCTTGGACATAGCATGATCTTCTCTTTAGCATAACTTCAAAAGTACGGGAGGGAAGTACTTGAAACATCATTCAGTGATAGAGCACAATTATAGGAAGTTAATGCCAAAGAACCATAACTCTACCTTGCCTAATTATCCCCGCCAAATATTAGTATTTTATTAAATTAGAAACTATACCATATCTATTCATCTCGCCTCGAATTTCTTGGTCATAGAAAGAGCACTTGGCGGGGGAGGGGGAATGGGGATGGTCATGTCTAACATGACTCTTGTTAATCTTGATTTTTGTCGTCAAAGTACTTATTTGTTAGTCATTGACATATATTTTATCAGACAAAAGTTGCACCGGCAACTTCGAATGTTCGTAATAACGTTTTCCTTAATCATTACTGAACTGAATCAAACGAAGTATTTATAACCATGAAACGAAAACAATGTAAAGGACATACCGTGTTTTAAATTTAACATGTACAAAGTGTTTAAGAAATAAGAAATATACTGTCCTTTATTATCTATTGAATATATTTATTTGTCTTTGAAAAATAGCCCGAACTATACATGTATTCAACGCGTATTTATCATCTCTCATAATGGACTAGTGCGTCACTTAGCGCACGTGATGTCCGTGGAAAACCTGAAAATAATGTACAAATTCTTTTCCTTTATATTTACACAGGAACTTTGAAGTGGCCGGTTGTGTTAGCTCACGACAGACTGTCGGTGATGATTCGGCCATTTGCTATCTGACCACACGGATGTGCATTCTGACCCTGGTCTACACTGGTGGTAAAGGCAGATTCGCTTGACTCCGGCAGGTAAGTTTTTTTGTTTTTTTTTCAAATTGATTTTAAATGTTGATGAGCCACGCCAAATCGAAAATACCCAAACCACAAGTCGTGGGCAGGGTACAGTTAGCGTGGGATATTTCATCTCATATTTGTTGATTCTTATACCCATGGACATTTCTGTTTCTGGATTTATTACATTTAATGGGTAATTCAGTGACTTCCGAATCGAGTGAGTGTGTTTTGGATCATTTGGTTTGTTATTGAATTAAAATAGATGTCTGAAAAGTTGGTCTGTTGGTATGTCAAAATATTTTCAGCTGTCTTTAGAACGAGTATGTGTATTGTAGTGAAGGTAAATGGAAATGATTTATTGATAATCTTGAGTAACCTTCTTGGTCAATCGCAATAAAGTAAGTAAAACTATACCAATCGCAATAAGGTAAAACAACTATCAAACTCCACATTTTGCATGACTACTTCCCTCATATAAAACTTAGCTTCTAAAGCAACCTTTGTTCAAAGTAGCAACACTCACCTATTTTTAAAGTCATAAAAAAAACTATCTAAATTATACAGTTTCGAAAGCCCTTGTTATATGGAAAAAGAAAAATATATACTTTAGATATGTAGACAAGACATGAAAACTTTGTATGGTATTTGACACTGCAAAGAACAGTAACTCTGTTAACACTATTTTTATTTTTCTTAGAAATCTGATCTAACTCAGTTTTTATACGCCCGAAGGGACGTATTATGTTATCGCCTCGGTGTCCGTCTGTCCGTCCGTCCGTCTGTCCGTTAGCAATTTCCCTTCCGCTCTCTAACTCTTGAACCCCTTAAAGGATTTCGAAGAAACCTGACACAAATGTTAACCAGACTGAGACGACGTGCAGAAGCAATGTTCCGGATGGCTGGATTCAAGGTCAAGGTCATACTTAGCGGTCAAAGGTCATATGATTTTGTTTCCCTTCCGCTCTGTAACTCTTGAACCCCTTGAAGGATTTCGAAGAAACCTGACACAAATGTTAACCAGACTGAGACGACGTGCAGAAGCAATGTTCCGGATGGCTGGATTCAAGGTCAAGGTCATACTTAGCGGTCAAAGGTCATATGACTTTTTTTCCCTTCCGCTCTGTAACTCTTGAACCCCGTGAAGGATTTTGAAGAAACCTGACACAAATGTTTACCACATTGAGGCGATGTGCAGAAGCCATGTTCCGGATGGCTCGCTTCAAGGTCAAGGTCAAACTTAGGGGTTCAAAGGTCATATGACTTTTTTTCCCTTCCGCTCTGTAACTCTTGAACCCCGTGAAGGATTTCGAAGAAACCTGACACAATTGTTTACCACATTGAGACGATGTGCAGAAGCCATGTTCCGGATGGCTCACTTCAAGGTCAAGGTCACACTTAGGGTTCAAGCGTCATATAACTGTGTGGATATTGCTCTGCATTTGCTCTTGATTACAGTGCTCTTGTTTTTATTTGGGAGATCCTATTTTGTTTGCTTAATTTTTTTATTGAATTACTTCCCTTTTATGTTACTATCAATAGCATATTTTGTAACTTTTTTATTATTGGCAGTACGGAAAAACCGAGACCACTTTTCTGTGGTACAACATGAATGGTACCTCCAATTTTTTGGTGTTTTTTGACATTTTTGTACCTGGTAAGGATTTTCTGGTTGGGGACTTAGATTTTATATAAGATTTTTTTATATAACTTCAATTTTTTATTCTTGTTCCTGTCCGTTGGGCTTCAACAGCCTAAATTTTGCTCCCATTCTCTGATACAACACTTCGGGCGTATATTGCTGCGCTTTGCGGTGCTCTTGTTCAGATATTTGAACTGGCGAAAAAGCAAGCATGCATTATTTCTGTCAAATCTGTTTGTACAAGTAGTTTTCAATATTCCTTGTATCTTCTGAAGGTCTTTATTTGTCATTATATAAGAATTTTACTGTTACTTTTAACTAAACATGTAAACAAAATATAAGAAAGTAATTTTGAAACTATCTCCCTTGATTGAAAGGTGCTTGATTGTTGCTATTCAAAGACAACACTTCCATGAAAAATAATAATTTCAAACCAATACCTATGGTATTTATTGTCAAATAAAAGGAAAACAGTACATTGTGGAGAAAAGAAAAAAACAACAACAATTAATTTGAGCTTGACTTTTCGAAGAAAAGCGGAGCTATCCTACTCGCCTGGGCCGTCCGCGTCCGCGTTGGTGTCACACGTTGGTTAAGTTTTTCGTACCACCCTACTTTTTTTCAAAACCATAAGAGGTATTGCTTTGAAACTTACCATATTTGTTTACCACTATAACCTTCATCAGTAGACAAGAGTACACAACTCTATCAAGGTTTTTATTAGAATTATGGCCCTTTTTTACTTAATAAATGTGCATTGAGCTTGGTTAAGAGTTTTGTACCACCCTGCTTTATTTCAAAACCATTATCTACATTTATAGATATTGGTTTGAAACTTACCATACTTATTTACCAACATTACTTTCATCCACGGGCAGTAGTACATAACTCTTAAATGTTTTTGTCATAATTATGGCCCCTTTTTGGACTTAGAAAATACATCGAATAGGGGTAAAATCCACTATTGACATAACCCTTTGAGATATTGCTTTGAAAGTTGGAATAATTGTTTAAATCATTACTCCCATCTGTTGCCAAGAAAAGATAACCCTGTGAAAATGTTTCTTGATTTGTTCTTAGAAATTCCTCGTGTGTGCAACTGGCACTGTCATGCACATACTAATCACTTGAAGTATTAATCTGCAACTTTTTTTGTAGTATTCAGGGATATCAAACCTGTAAAACTCTGAGATTTCTTCATCTACCTTTCAAATTGCATTGCATTGAATTGGTTATTCTGACAGAGCGTAAGATGGCGACACAAGTGTCCTTCTGAACACCCGTCTAGTTTGTATTTATTGCTAAATGACATACCATAAATGGGCATGTTCATATAGATTATGTATGTAAAATAGCACTACTAAAACACATTTGATCCCTCTCACAGATGAGACGAAAATAATGTTTTATAACGCGTACATTTTGCCAATATTCGATTACTGTTGTACAATTTGGGGAAAAGATAGCTAGCAAAAACTATATTAAAGTGACATTATGCGCATCTTACTGCACATAGTGTATTTTTGGTGATAGTTTTATAAAAGCAATTTTCCGTTGCTGTACATTTAAATGTGTTAAACTAATGATAATGCCGCATTAGTATTCGAAGTTGGTGCTTTACAAATAAAAAATTGGACTAATCAAATAATAATTCCTTTCTTGGCAGTGATCTCCCTTGTGATATTAGTGTTTTTCGGCAGTGAAAGGGAAGCAATTCCTGCATGCAGTTGTTTGTTTCTTAAATTGACTCTCCCAGTCAAAATAGGAAAAGTGATATTTGGAAAGTTTTTATTTCGTACTGGTAGCAGGAAGAGTTTGTTGTATTGGGTTAAAAGCAATTATTTTTTCTACCCTTTGTACACACACCTATTTCAGCTGGATTTTTACTTGATTTTTCCACTTTAACAAAATAAATATGCTACAAAAACGAGTTGCAAAACTTATCCTAATTAAGCCGATGAAGTCGTCAACATGAGGATTATACATGTATAAACAATTAAAATGGCTTTCTTTTACTGATAGGTGCAAAAACAACACTGCTGTTCTTGTGTATAAAGTTATGAACCATATGTCGCTATCATATATGTCAGAGATTTTGATTTTTTTTTCTTCCAAAAACGAAGAACATAATCTGCGATCTTCTGTGCACAACGATCTTGTTTTACATAGAATACCTCGAATTAATTATTAATTTATTATATAAAGATTCATTCTTGTAACATTTAAATTCAAATTCAAGAACTATCTTTTAAGTTGCACTTAACAACTGCAGACTGAGTATGTTTTGTTCTATACTAAATTTACTTCTACAAATATATTTCCTCACTAACCTTTGGACTAAATTTTTGAGTGTGTATGTCGTATCAAAAGAAAGTTTCAACAATTTAAACAATTTTTGCCTAACTTTTGTCATTTCTAACTTTGCCAAACAAATAAATGAAATGTGTACATGTAGCTAGAAAGTCATATTTTGTTTCATAATTCTTTATCGACAGTACATGTATGTTGTTGTTGTTGTTGTTGTTGCATTTTAATTCTTCTTTTACAGTGTTGAAGGCCATATGGAAATAAGATGTATTTTGATTTACATGTAAATCCCTTTATGTCTGATATGTAACCTTCATGAAATAAAGATTTTATTATTATTATTATTATTATTATTATTATTATTATTATAAATGCGAGGTTTTGCTTCAATTTTATATTATAGCACTTTCCGCCCCGATTTCATGGCGGAGTTTTTGGAAGCGGTCTACAAGCTATTTTAAGAACATCTCCTTATGAAATTTTCCGTCAGAAAAATAGATTTATATTCATTTCTCAATCAAATTTAAACTTAAAAGTCTTGCTCGCGTCTAAGTCATTATTATATTAAAATTTAATACATTTAAACATACACGGGTAGAATTTTCTTGCTTAAGTCATGTAAACATATGTGTGCTGGAAACTTTGCAACGTAACGTCATCATGCACAACAAAAATGTAAAAAAATAAAATAAACAATGAGAAATTAGAAGCAACATGTGCTAGTTTGGGTTAACTGCGCGTGTTGATACGTTAGCAAACAGACTGAGCTGTAACATGAAAGTGCAATTTCTATTGGCCTATAAACAGAGGTTACGCGCAGGGGTCACCGTGTCTACTCACATGCGCATGGACTTCTTTTTTTTTTTTTTTTTTTTTTTAATGAGAGGTCGATTTTTAGCGTTCTCATATGATGTTAATATACATGGGGTTGAACACGACATGTCTGCTTTATGTCTATGAAAATATATTGTACGCGCTCAAAACACAATCCCACAGTGGCCTGAACGCGAACGTTGGTGGTAAAATAAAAACATTTCAAACCTGTAAAAATGTGTCCAAGGTCATTTTCAAGGATGTCTTAAAGTGTCAGCATTTGCCTCGGACGTCTGAGTTTTCAACATTCAGGAGCTGTCGACATAGCCTTAAAATTCATATAGACAAAACATGTGCCATACGGTAGCTGTCGTTTCTATGGAAGGCCAAACCTGTCCCAACCCGCGTATACGGTTTATTACGATATGGACGTTCAAAGGATATTAGAAATATAGCGCAGTATTTTTTTTCAATAATATTGCAAAAATAAGAAAGGCTTTCTAGTATGTCAGCATTGTTTAGAGTGACTACAGCATGATTATCAAAACATCTATGTGACTACATCAGTAAATTCTAAGTTATTCTTGGACTTAAATTTAAGTTACTGAACATAGTTATGATCCAAAGCACTCACTAGCCGCCGAGAGAGTAGTTTAGCCTATACTTCAAGCTTCTTTGAATTGTCTGAAATTTGCATATTTAATAACGAAGAAACAAATATAGAGGTTCCAGTATTATTTCCTGTAAAGTATATCGGTTTAATTTTTTTTTTAAACTTTATACACTAACAAATAATAAAGGGTTACAAGCACTTTTGAAATTCCAATTTATAAGCATATTGTGTAACGGTTTAAAAGTGTCATTATTTCAATATTCCTAATTTGTTCGCATAGCCATTCAATTTATACAGATAAAACGTTTTCCTTACGGTAACTGTCGCTTCTATGGAAAGCCAAACCTGTCTTATCCCGCGTATTAAGTTAATTGCGGTATTGGTGTCGAAATGAATTTTGTATGTAAGGCTGGTCTTCTCGGTTTAATTTATTTTTTTGCATTGAGTGTGTGTCAGTTGTTGAAAGTAGGACTGAACAAGCATACGACTTCTGTAATTTAGAAACAATATTCCACAATTCATTATTTAAAGGAAATTCTCAAACATGTAGCTTTTAAATTGTGCGTGAAACGTCCTCGCTTTGTATGTCCGCATTTGTCCGGTAACCGCATCAGCAGCGAAAAGTGGCAAGTTCCGACCATGTCTTCGGACAGAGACCAGATCAGGTTGTGTAAGTGGTTGGCCACTTGCCTCTTGTTCCTTTTCTTATGTTTGCAGGTATATCCGTATTAACTTCTTTCCTCTAAATATTGTTTGTTTGTGGATTTCAGGTGGCTTTGCCGAAGAATACAGATGAAGATACCGGTGTTCGCGTTTTTCCCCGTCCTGTCCGGTATGTGTAGTTTTCTTTAATTAGTTAGTTTTCTTTTGTTTTTCATTTAACATGATGTGCTGCCGTTCCGTGAGTCTTACCGTAGCGCTGCAGTCTGAGCACCATACCTTGGCCTTGGCAGCTTGAACCGCCCTCGCTTTGCCTGCCCGCTTTTGTCCGGTCCGGTCCGATAACCGCATCAGCAGCGAAAAGTGGCAAGCTCCGTCCGTGTGTTTGGGCAGAGAGCAGAGGAGGGTGTGTTAGTGGTTGGTCACTTGCCTTTTGTTCCTTTTCTTATGTTTGCAGGTATATCCGTATTAACTTCATTGCTCTACTAACAGTGGTTTGTTTGTGTATTTCAGGTGGCTTTGCCGAAGAATACAGATGAAGATACCGGTGTTCGCGTCCGTACCGCGCCGTTTTTTTTCCCGTCCTGTCCGGTATGTGTAGTTTTCTTTAATTAGTTAGTTTTCTTTTGTTTTTCATTTAACATGATGTGCTGCCGTTCCGTGAGTCTTACCGTAGCGCTGCAGTCTGAGCACCATACCTTGGCCTTGGCAGCTTGAACCGCCCTCGCTTTGCCTGCCCGCTTTTGTCCGGTCCGGTCCGATAACCGCATCAGCAGCGAAAAGTGGCAAGCTCCGTCCGTGTGTTTGGGCAGAGAGCAGAGGAGGGTGTGTTAGTGGTTGGTCACTTGCCTTTTGTTCCTTTTCTTATGTTTGCAGGTATATCCGTATTAACTTCATTGCTCTACTAACAGTGGTTTGTTTGTGTATTTCAGGTGGCTTTGCCGAAGAATACAGATGAAGATACCGGTGTTCGCGTCCGTACCGCGCCGTTTTTTTCCCGTCCTGTCCGGTATGTGTAGTTTTCTTTAATTAGTTAGTTTTCTTTTGTTTTTCATTTAACATGATGTGCTGCCGTTCCGTGAGTCTTACCGTAGCGCTGCAGTCTGAGCACCATACCTTGGCCTTGGCAGCTTGAACCGCCCTCGCTTTGCCTGCCCGCTTTTGTCCGGTCCGGTCCGATAACCGCATCAGCAGCGAAAAGTGGCAAGCTCCGTCCGTGTGTTTGGGCAGAGAGCAGAGGAGGGTGTGTTAGTGGTTGGTCACTTGCCTTTTGTTCCTTTTCTTATGTTTGCAGGTATATCCGTATTAACTTCATTGCTCTACTAACAGTGGTTTGTTTGTGTATTTCAGGTGGCTTTGCCGAAGAATACAGATGAAGATACCGGTGTTCGCGTCCGTACCGCGCCGTTTTTTTCCCGTCCTGTCCGGTATGTGTAGTTTTCTTTAATTAGTTAGTTTTCTTTTGTTTTTCATTTAACATGATGTGCTGCCGTTCCGTGAGTCTTACCGTAGCGCTGCAGTCTGAGCACCATACCTTGGACTTGGCAGCTTGAACCGCCCTCGCTTTGCCTGCCCGCTTTTGTCCGGTCCGGTCCGATAACCGCATCAGCAGCGAAAAGTGGCAAGCTCCGTCCGTGTGTTTGGGCAGAGAGCAGAGGAGGGTGTGTTAGTGGTTGGTCACTTGCCTTTTGTTCCTTTTCTTATGTTTGCAGGTATATCCGTATTAACTTCATTGCTCTACTAACAGTGGTTTGTTTGTGTATTTCAGGTGGCTTTGCCGAAGAATACAGATGAAGATACCGGTGTTCGCGTCCGTACCGCGCCGTTTTTTTCCCGTCCTGTCCGGTATGTGTAGTTTTCTTTAATTAGTTAGTTTTCTTTTGTTTTTCATTTAACATGATGTGCTGCCGTTCCGTGAGTCTTACCGTAGCGCTGCAGTCTGAGCACCATACCTTGGCCTTGGCAGCTTGAACCGCCCTCGCTTTGCCTGCCCGCTTTTGTCCGGTCCGGTCCGATAACCGCATCAGCAGCGAAAAGTGGCAAGCTCCGTCCGTGTGTTTGGGCAGAGAGCAGAGGAGGGTGTGTTAGTGGTTGGTCACTTGCCTTTTGTTCCTTTTCTTATGTTTGCAGGTATATCCGTATTAACTTCATTGCTCTACTAACAGTGGTTTGTTTGTGTATTTCAGGTGGCTTTGCCGAAGAATACAGATGAAGATACCGGTGTTCGCGTCCGTACCGCGCCGTTTTTTTCCCGTCCTGTCCGGTATGTGTAGTTTTCTTTAATTAGTTAGTTTTCTTTTGTTTTTCATTTAACATGATGTGCTGCCGTTCCGTGAGTCTTACCGTAGCGCTGCAGTCTGAGCACCATACCTTGGCCTTGGCAGCTTGAACCGCCCTCGCTTTGCCTGCCCGCTTTTGTCCGGTCCGGTCCGATAACCGCATCAGCAGCGAAAAGTGGCAAGCTCCGTCCGTGTGTTTGGGCAGAGAGCAGAGGAGGGTGTGTTAGTGGTTGGTCACTTGCCTTTTGTTCCTTTTCTTATGTTTGCAGGTATATCCGTATTAACTTCATTGCTCTACTAACAGTGGTTTGTTTGTGTATTTCAGGTGGCTTTGCCGAAGAATACAGATGAAGATACCGGTGTTCGCGTCCGTACCGCGCCGTTTTTTTCCCGTCCTGTCCGGTATGTGTAGTTTTCTTTAATTAGTTAGTTTTCTTTTGTTTTTCATTTAACATGATGTGCTGCCGTTCCGTGAGTCTTACCGTAGCGCTGCAGTCTGAGCACCATACCTTGGCCTTGGCAGCTTGAACCGCCCTCGCTTTGCCTGCCCGCTTTTGTCCGGTCCGGTCCGATAACCGCATCAGCAGCGAAAAGTGGCAAGCTCCGTCCGTGTGTTTGGGCAGAGAGCAGAGGAGGGTGTGTTAGTGGTTGGTCACTTGCCTTTTGTTCCTTTTCTTATGTTTGCAGGTATATCCGTATTAACTTCATTGCTCTACTAACAGTGGTTTGTTTGTGTATTTCAGGTGGCTTTGCCGAAGAATACAGATGAAGATACCGGTGTTCGCGTCCGTACCGCGCCGTTTTTTTCCCGTCCTGTCCGGTATGTGTAGTTTTCTTTAATTAGTTAGTTTTCTTTTGTTTTTCATTTAACATGATGTGCTGCCGTTCCGTGAGTCTTACCGTAGCGCTGCAGTCTGAGCACCATACCTTGGCCTTGGCAGCTTGAACCGCCCTCGCTTTGCCTGCCCGCTTTTGTCCGGTCCGGTCCGATAACCGCATCAGCAGCGAAAAGTGGCAAGCTCCGTCCGTGTGTTTGGGCAGAGAGCAGAGGAGGGTGTGTTAGTGGTTGGTCACTTGCCTTTTGTTCCTTTTCTTATGTTTGCAGGTATATCCGTATTAACTTCATTGCTCTACTAACAGTGGTTTGTTTGTGTATTTCAGGTGGCTTTGCCGAAGAATACAGATGAAGATACCGGTGTTCGCGTCCGTACCGCGCCGTTTTTTTCCCGTCCTGTCCGGTATGTGTAGTTTTCTTTAATTAGTTAGTTTTCTTTTGTTTTTCATTTAACATGATGTGCTGCCGTTCCGTGAGTCTTACCGTAGCGCTGCAGTCTGAGCACCATACCTTGGCCTTGGCAGCTTGAACCGCCCTCGCTTTGCCTGCCCGCTTTTGTCCGGTCCGGTCCGATAACCGCATCAGCAGCGAAAAGTGGCAAGCTCCGTCCGTGTGTTTGGGCAGAGAGCAGAGGAGGGTGTGTTAGTGGTTGGTCACTTGCCTTTTGTTCCTTTTCTTATGTTTGCAGGTATATCCGTATTAACTTCATTGCTCTACTAACAGTGGTTTGTTTGTGTATTTCAGGTGGCTTTGCCGAAGAATACAGATGAAGATACCGGTGTTCGCGTCCGTACCGCGCCGTTTTTTTCCCGTCCTGTCCGGTATGTGTAGTTTTCTTTAATTAGTTAGTTTTCTTTTGTTTTTCATTTAACATGATGTGCTGCCGTTCCGTGAGTCTTACCGTAGCGCTGCAGTCTGAGCACCATACCTTGGCCTTGGCAGCTTGAACCGCCCTCGCTTTGCCTGCCCGCTTTTGTCCGGTCCGGTCCGATAACCGCATCAGCAGCGAAAAGTGGCAAGCTCCGTCCGTGTGTTTGGGCAGAGAGCAGAGGAGGGTGTGTTAGTGGTTGGTCACTTGCCTTTTGTTCCTTTTCTTATGTTTGCAGGTATATCCGTATTAACTTCATTGCTCTACTAACAGTGGTTTGTTTGTGTATTTCAGGTGGCTTTGCCGAAGAATACAGATGAAGATACCGGTGTTCGCGTCCGTACCGCGCCGTTTTTTTCCCGTCCTGTCCGGTATGTGTAGTTTTCTTTAATTAGTTAGTTTTCTTTTGTTTTTCATTTAACATGATGTGCTGCCGTTCCGTGAGTCTTACCGTAGCGCTGCAGTCTGAGCACCATACCTTGGCCTTGGCAGCTTGAACCGCCCTCGCTTTGCCTGCCCGCTTTTGTCCGGTCCGGTCCGATAACCGCATCAGCAGCGAAAAGTGGCAAGCTCCGTCCGTGTGTTTGGGCAGAGAGCAGAGGAGGGTGTGTTAGTGGTTGGTCACTTGCCTTTTGTTCCTTTTCTTATGTTTGCAGGTATATCCGTATTAACTTCATTGCTCTACTAACAGTGGTTTGTTTGTGTATTTCAGGTGGCTTTGCCGAAGAATACAGATGAAGATACCGGTGTTCGCGTCCGTACCGCGCCGTTTTTTTCCCGTCCTGTCCGGTATGTGTAGTTTTCTTTAATTAGTTAGTTTTCTTTTGTTTTTCATTTAACATGATGTGCTGCCGTTCCGTGAGTCTTACCGTAGCGCTGCAGTCTGAGCACCATACCTTGGCCTTGGCAGCTTGAACCGCCCTCGCTTTGCCTGCCCGCTTTTGTCCGGTCCGGTCCGATAACCGCATCAGCAGCGAAAAGTGGCAAGCTCCGTCCGTGTGTTTGGGCAGAGAGCAGAGGAGGGTGTGTTAGTGGTTGGTCACTTGCCTTTTGTTCCTTTTCTTATGTTTGCAGGTATATCCGTATTAACTTCATTGCTCTACTAACAGTGGTTTGTTTGTGTATTTCAGGTGGCTTTGCCGAAGAATACAGATGAAGATACCGGTGTTCGCGTCCGTACCGCGCCGTTTTTTTCCCGTCCTGTCCGGTATGTGTAGTTTTCTTTAATTAGTTAGTTTTCTTTTGTTTTTCATTTAACATGATGTGCTGCCGTTCCGTGAGTCTTACCGTAGCGCTGCAGTCTGAGCACCATACCTTGGCCTTGGCAGCTTGAACCGCCCTCGCTTTGCCTGCCCGCTTTTGTCCGGTCCGGTCCGATAACCGCATCAGCAGCGAAAAGTGGCAAGCTCCGTCCGTGTGTTTGGGCAGAGAGCAGAGGAGGGTGTGTTAGTGGTTGGTCACTTGCCTTTTGTTCCTTTTCTTATGTTTGCAGGTATATCCGTATTAACTTCATTGCTCTACTAACAGTGGTTTGTTTGTGTATTTCAGGTGGCTTTGCCGAAGAATACAGATGAAGATACCGGTGTTCGCGTCCGTACCGCGCCGTTTTTTTCCCGTCCTGTCCGGTATGTGTAGTTTTCTTTAATTAGTTAGTTTTCTTTTGTTTTTCATTTAACATGATGTGCTGCCGTTCCGTGAGTCTTACCGTAGCGCTGCAGTCTGAGCACCATACCTTGGCCTTGGCAGCTTGAACCGCCCTCGCTTTGCCTGCCCGCTTTTGTCCGGTCCGGTCCGATAACCGCATCAGCAGCGAAAAGTGGCAAGCTCCGTCCGTGTGTTTGGGCAGAGAGCAGAGGAGGGTGTGTTAGTGGTTGGTCACTTGCCTTTTGTTCCTTTTCTTATGTTTGCAGGTATATCCGTATTAACTTCATTGCTCTACTAACAGTGGTTTGTTTGTGTATTTCAGGTGGCTTTGCCGAAGAATACAGATGAAGATACCGGTGTTCGCGTCCGTACCGCGCCGTTTTTTTCCCGTCCTGTCCGGTATGTGTAGTTTTCTTTAATTAGTTAGTTTTCTTTTGTTTTTCATTTAACATGATGTGCTGCCGTTCCGTGAGTCTTACCGTAGCGCTGCAGTCTGAGCACCATACCTTGGCCTTGGCAGCTTGAACCGCCCTCGCTTTGCCTGCCCGCTTTTGTCCGGTCCGGTCCGATAACCGCATCAGCAGCGAAAAGTGGCAAGCTCCGTCCGTGTGTTTGGGCAGAGAGCAGAGGAGGGTGTGTTAGTGGTTGGTCACTTGCCTTTTGTTCCTTTTCTTATGTTTGCAGGTATATCCGTATTAACTTCATTGCTCTACTAACAGTGGTTTGTTTGTGTATTTCAGGTGGCTTTGCCGAAGAATACAGATGAAGATACCGGTGTTCGCGTCCGTACCGCGCCGTTTTTTTCCCGTCCTGTCCGGTATGTGTAGTTTTCTTTAATTAGTTAGTTTTCTTTTGTTTTTCATTTAACATGATGTGCTGCCGTTCCGTGAGTCTTACCGTAGCGCTGCAGTCTGAGCACCATACCTTGGCCTTGGCAGCTTGAACCGCCCTCGCTTTGCCTGCCCGCTTTTGTCCGGTCCGGTCCGATAACCGCATCAGCAGCGAAAAGTGGCAAGCTCCGTCCGTGTGTTTGGGCAGAGAGCAGAGGAGGGTGTGTTAGTGGTTGGTCACTTGCCTTTTGTTCCTTTTCTTATGTTTGCAGGTATATCCGTATTAACTTCATTGCTCTACTAACAGTGGTTTGTTTGTGTATTTCAGGTGGCTTTGCCGAAGAATACAGATGAAGATACCGGTGTTCGCGTCCGTACCGCGCCGTTTTTTTCCCGTCCTGTCCGGTATGTGTAGTTTTCTTTAATTAGTTAGTTTTCTTTTGTTTTTCATTTAACATGATGTGCTGCCGTTCCGTGAGTCTTACCGTAGCGCTGCAGTCTGAGCACCATACCTTGGCCTTGGCAGCTTGAACCGCCCTCGCTTTGCCTGCCCGCTTTTGTCCGGTCCGGTCCGATAACCGCATCAGCAGCGAAAAGTGGCAAGCTCCGTCCGTGTGTTTGGGCAGAGAGCAGAGGAGGGTGTGTTAGTGGTTGGTCACTTGCCTTTTGTTCCTTTTCTTATGTTTGCAGGTATATCCGTATTAACTTCATTGCTCTACTAACAGTGGTTTGTTTGTGTATTTCAGGTGGCTTTGCCGAAGAATACAGATGAAGATACCGGTGTTCGCGTCCGTACCGCGCCGTTTTTTTCCCGTCCTGTCCGGTATGTGTAGTTTTCTTTAATTAGTTAGTTTTCTTTTGTTTTTCATTTAACATGATGTGCTGCCGTTCCGTGAGTCTTACCGTAGCGCTGCAGTCTGAGCACCATACCTTGGCCTTGGCAGCTTGAACCGCCCTCGCTTTGCCTGCCCGCTTTTGTCCGGTCCGGTCCGATAACCGCATCAGCAGCGAAAAGTGGCAAGCTCCGTCCGTGTGTTTGGGCAGAGAGCAGAGGAGGGTGTGTTAGTGGTTGGTCACTTGCCTTTTGTTCCTTTTCTTATGTTTGCAGGTATATCCGTATTAACTTCATTGCTCTACTAACAGTGGTTTGTTTGTGTATTTCAGGTGGCTTTGCCGAAGAATACAGATGAAGATACCGGTGTTCGCGTCCGTACCGCGCCGTTTTTTTCCCGTCCTGTCCGGTATGTGTAGTTTTCTTTAATTAGTTAGTTTTCTTTTGTTTTTCATTTAACATGATGTGCTGCCGTTCCGTGAGTCTTACCGTAGCGCTGCAGTCTGAGCACCATACCTTGGCCTTGGCAGCTTGAACCGCCCTCGCTTTGCCTGCCCGCTTTTGTCCGGTCCGGTCCGATAACCGCATCAGCAGCGAAAAGTGGCAAGCTCCGTCCGTGTGTTTGGGCAGAGAGCAGAGGAGGGTGTGTTAGTGGTTGGTCACTTGCCTTTTGTTCCTTTTCTTATGTTTGCAGGTATATCCGTATTAACTTCATTGCTCTACTAACAGTGGTTTGTTTGTGTATTTCAGGTGGCTTTGCCGAAGAATACAGATGAAGATACCGGTGTTCGCGTCCGTACCGCGCCGTTTTTTTCCCGTCCTGTCCGGTATGTGTAGTTTTCTTTAATTAGTTAGTTTTCTTTTGTTTTTCATTTAACATGATGTGCTGCCGTTCCGTGAGTCTTACCGTAGCGCTGCAGTCTGAGCACCATACCTTGGCCTTGGCAGCTTGAACCGCCCTCGCTTTGCCTGCCCGCTTTTGTCCGGTCCGGTCCGATAACCGCATCAGCAGCGAAAAGTGGCAAGCTCCGTCCGTGTGTTTGGGCAGAGAGCAGAGGAGGGTGTGTTAGTGGTTGGTCACTTGCCTTTTGTTCCTTTTCTTATGTTTGCAGGTATATCCGTATTAACTTCATTGCTCTACTAACAGTGGTTTGTTTGTGTATTTCAGGTGGCTTTGCCGAAGAATACAGATGAAGATACCGGTGTTCGCGTCCGTACCGCGCCGTTTTTTTCCCGTCCTGTCCGGTATGTGTAGTTTTCTTTAATTAGTTAGTTTTCTTTTGTTTTTCATTTAACATGATGTGCTGCCGTTCCGTGAGTCTTACCGTAGCGCTGCAGTCTGAGCACCATACCTTGGCCTTGGCAGCTTGAACCGCCCTCGCTTTGCCTGCCCGCTTTTGTCCGGTCCGGTCCGATAACCGCATCAGCAGCGAAAAGTGGCAAGCTCCGTCCGTGTGTTTGGGCAGAGAGCAGAGGAGGGTGTGTTAGTGGTTGGTCACTTGCCTTTTGTTCCTTTTCTTATGTTTGCAGGTATATCCGTATTAACTTCATTGCTCTACTAACAGTGGTTTGTTTGTGTATTTCAGGTGGCTTTGCCGAAGAATACAGATGAAGATACCGGTGTTCGCGTCCGTACCGCGCCGTTTTTTTCCCGTCCTGTCCGGTATGTGTAGTTTTCTTTAATTAGTTAGTTTTCTTTTGTTTTTCATTTAACATGATGTGCTGCCGTTCCGTGAGTCTTACCGTAGCGCTGCAGTCTGAGCACCATACCTTGGCCTTGGCAGCTTGAACCGCCCTCGCTTTGCCTGCCCGCTTTTGTCCGGTCCGGTCCGATAACCGCATCAGCAGCGAAAAGTGGCAAGCTCCGTCCGTGTGTTTGGGCAGAGAGCAGAGGAGGGTGTGTTAGTGGTTGGTCACTTGCCTTTTGTTCCTTTTCTTATGTTTGCAGGTATATCCGTATTAACTTCATTGCTCTACTAACAGTGGTTTGTTTGTGTATTTCAGGTGGCTTTGCCGAAGAATACAGATGAAGATACCGGTGTTCGCGTCCGTACCGCGCCGTTTTTTTCCCGTCCTGTCCGGTATGTGTAGTTTTCTTTAATTAGTTAGTTTTCTTTTGTTTTTCATTTAACATGATGTGCTGCCGTTCCGTGAGTCTTACCGTAGCGCTGCAGTCTGAGCACCATACCTTGGCCTTGGCAGCTTGAACCGCCCTCGCTTTGCCTGCCCGCTTTTGTCCGGTCCGGTCCGATAACCGCATCAGCAGCGAAAAGTGGCAAGCTCCGTCCGTGTGTTTGGGCAGAGAGCAGAGGAGGGTGTGTTAGTGGTTGGTCACTTGCCTTTTGTTCCTTTTCTTATGTTTGCAGGTATATCCGTATTAACTTCATTGCTCTACTAACAGTGGTTTGTTTGTGTATTTCAGGTGGCTTTGCCGAAGAATACAGATGAAGATACCGGTGTTCGCGTCCGTACCGCGCCGTTTTTTTCCCGTCCTGTCCGGTATGTGTAGTTTTCTTTAATTAGTTAGTTTTCTTTTGTTTTTCATTTAACATGATGTGCTGCCGTTCCGTGAGTCTTACCGTAGCGCTGCAGTCTGAGCACCATACCTTGGCCTTGGCAGCTTGAACCGCCCTCGCTTTGCCTGCCCGCTTTTGTCCGGTCCGGTCCGATAACCGCATCAGCAGCGAAAAGTGGCAAGCTCCGTCCGTGTGTTTGGGCAGAGAGCAGAGGAGGGTGTGTTAGTGGTTGGTCACTTGCCTTTTGTTCCTTTTCTTATGTTTGCAGGTATATCCGTATTAACTTCATTGCTCTACTAACAGTGGTTTGTTTGTGTATTTCAGGTGGCTTTGCCGAAGAATACAGATGAAGATACCGGTGTTCGCGTCCGTACCGCGCCGTTTTTTTCCCGTCCTGTCCGGTATGTGTAGTTTTCTTTAATTAGTTAGTTTTCTTTTGTTTTTCATTTAACATGATGTGCTGCCGTTCCGTGAGTCTTACCGTAGCGCTGCAGTCTGAGCACCATACCTTGGCCTTGGCAGCTTGAACCGCCCTCGCTTTGCCTGCCCGCTTTTGTCCGGTCCGGTCCGATAACCGCATCAGCAGCGAAAAGTGGCAAGCTCCGTCCGTGTGTTTGGGCAGAGAGCAGAGGAGGGTGTGTTAGTGGTTGGTCACTTGCCTTTTGTTCCTTTTCTTATGTTTGCAGGTATATCCGTATTAACTTCATTGCTCTACTAACAGTGGTTTGTTTGTGTATTTCAGGTGGCTTTGCCGAAGAATACAGATGAAGATACCGGTGTTCGCGTCCGTACCGCGCCGTTTTTTTCCCGTCCTGTCCGGTATGTGTAGTTTTCTTTAATTAGTTAGTTTTCTTTTGTTTTTCATTTAACATGATGTGCTGCCGTTCCGTGAGTCTTACCGTAGCGCTGCAGTCTGAGCACCATACCTTGGCCTTGGCAGCTTGAACCGCCCTCGCTTTGCCTGCCCGCTTTTGTCCGGTCCGGTCCGATAACCGCATCAGCAGCGAAAAGTGGCAAGCTCCGTCCGTGTGTTTGGGCAGAGAGCAGAGGAGGGTGTGTTAGTGGTTGGTCACTTGCCTTTTGTTCCTTTTCTTATGTTTGCAGGTATATCCGTATTAACTTCATTGCTCTACTAACAGTGGTTTGTTTGTGTATTTCAGGTGGCTTTGCCGAAGAATACAGATGAAGATACCGGTGTTCGCGTCCGTACCGCGCCGTTTTTTTCCCGTCCTGTCCGGTATGTGTAGTTTTCTTTAATTAGTTAGTTTTCTTTTGTTTTTCATTTAACATGATGTGCTGCCGTTCCGTGAGTCTTACCGTAGCGCTGCAGTCTGAGCACCATACCTTGGCCTTGGCAGCTTGAACCGCCCTCGCTTTGCCTGCCCGCTTTTGTCCGGTCCGGTCCGATAACCGCATCAGCAGCGAAAAGTGGCAAGCTCCGTCCGTGTGTTTGGGCAGAGAGCAGAGGAGGGTGTGTTAGTGGTTGGTCACTTGCCTTTTGTTCCTTTTCTTATGTTTGCAGGTATATCCGTATTAACTTCATTGCTCTACTAACAGTGGTTTGTTTGTGTATTTCAGGTGGCTTTGCCGAAGAATACAGATGAAGATACCGGTGTTCGCGTCCGTACCGCGCCGTTTTTTTCCCGTCCTGTCCGGTATGTGTAGTTTTCTTTAATTAGTTAGTTTTCTTTTGTTTTTCATTTAACATGATGTGCTGCCGTTCCGTGAGTCTTACCGTAGCGCTGCAGTCTGAGCACCATACCTTGGCCTTGGCAGCTTGAACCGCCCTCGCTTTGCCTGCCCGCTTTTGTCCGGTCCGGTCCGATAACCGCATCAGCAGCGAAAAGTGGCAAGCTCCGTCCGTGTGTTTGGGCAGAGAGCAGAGGAGGGTGTGTTAGTGGTTGGTCACTTGCCTTTTGTTCCTTTTCTTATGTTTGCAGGTATATCCGTATTAACTTCATTGCTCTACTAACAGTGGTTTGTTTGTGTATTTCAGGTGGCTTTGCCGAAGAATACAGATGAAGATACCGGTGTTCGCGTCCGTACCGCGCCGTTTTTTTCCCGTCCTGTCCGGTATGTGTAGTTTTCTTTAATTAGTTAGTTTTCTTTTGTTTTTCATTTAACATGATGTGCTGCCGTTCCGTGAGTCTTACCGTAGCGCTGCAGTCTGAGCACCATACCTTGGCCTTGGCAGCTTGAACCGCCCTCGCTTTGCCTGCCCGCTTTTGTCCGGTCCGGTCCGATAACCGCATCAGCAGCGAAAAGTGGCAAGCTCCGTCCGTGTGTTTGGGCAGAGAGCAGAGGAGGGTGTGTTAGTGGTTGGTCACTTGCCTTTTGTTCCTTTTCTTATGTTTGCAGGTATATCCGTATTAACTTCATTGCTCTACTAACAGTGGTTTGTTTGTGTATTTCAGGTGGCTTTGCCGAAGAATACAGATGAAGATACCGGTGTTCGCGTCCGTACCGCGCCGTTTTTTTCCCGTCCTGTCCGGTATATGTAGTTTTCTTTAATTAGTTAGTTTTCTTTTGTTTTTCATTTAACATGATGTGCTGCCGTTCCGTGAGTCTTACCGTAGCGCTGCAGTCTGAGCACCATACCTTGGCCTTGGCAGCTTGAACCGCCCTCGCTTTGCCTGCCCGCTTTTGTCCGGTCCGGTCCGATAACCGCATCAGCAGCGAAAAGTGGCAAGCTCCGTCCGTGTGTTTGGGCAGAGAGCAGAGGAGGGTGTGTTAGTGGTTGGTCACTTGCCTTTTGTTCCTTTTCTTATGTTTGCAGGTATATCCGTATTAACTTCATTGCTCTACTAACAGTGGTTTGTTTGTGTATTTCAGGTGGCTTTGCCGAAGAATACAGATGAAGATACCGGTGTTCGCGTCCGTACCGCGCCGTTTTTTTCCCGTCCTGTCCGGTATGTGTAGTTTTCTTTAATTAGTTAGTTTTCTTTTGTTTTTCATTTAACATGATGTGCTGCCGTTCCGTGAGTCTTACCGTAGCGCTGCAGTCTGAGCACCATACCTTGGCCTTGGCAGCTTGAACCGCCCTCGCTTTGCCTGCCCGCTTTTGTCCGGTCCGGTCCGATAACCGCATCAGCAGCGAAAAGTGGCAAGCTCCGTCCGTGTGTTTGGGCAGAGAGCAGAGGAGGGTGTGTTAGTGGTTGGTCACTTGCCTTTTGTTCCTTTTCTTATGTTTGCAGGTATATCCGTATTAACTTCATTGCTCTACTAACAGTGGTTTGTTTGTGTATTTCAGGTGGCTTTGCCGAAGAATACAGATGAAGATACCGGTGTTCGCGTCCGTACCGCGCCGTTTTTTTCCCGTCCTGTCCGGTATGTGTAGTTTTCTTTAATTAGTTAGTTTTCTTTTGTTTTTCATTTAACATGATGTGCTGCCGTTCCGTGAGTCTTACCGTAGCGCTGCAGTCTGAGCACCATACCTTGGCCTTGGCAGCTTGAACCGCCCTCGCTTTGCCTGCCCGCTTTTGTCCGGTCCGGTCCGATAACCGCATCAGCAGCGAAAAGTGGCAAGCTCCGTCCGTGTGTTTGGGCAGAGAGCAGAGGAGGGTGTGTTAGTGGTTGGTCACTTGCCTTTTGTTCCTTTTCTTATGTTTGCAGGTATATCCGTATTAACTTCATTGCTCTACTAACAGTGGTTTGTTTGTGTA